>LGAG01000764.1:1063477-1093329 GCA_001278395.1 Lerema accius
CTGCTCCAGTGCGGATTGGCGGAGGGGTTAGTGGCTAACCCAAGTGACGAAAATTTTTATGCCACCCAAAGGCCTCCGACATGGCTAACGATTGTCACCTAATGGTAACAACCGGGACCGACGGCTTAACGTGCCCTCCGAAGCACGGAAACGCTCAAGATATTTTTGCCACTAGCGGTCACCCATCCACTTGCCGACCGCGCCCGCAGTTGCTTAACTTTGTCGATCGCTTAGGATCGACGCAAGCCGCCGGGCTATGAGCGCTTCATAGACGAAAATATAGGGGTAACTAATTGACTATAGAAACAATGAGCATTCTTATAAAATTTTGTTAGGTATTTTAGAGGAACCGAGTATGATGTCGAAGCACAGTTGGACCCGGCAGGTGGTGTTGATATCGAGAAACTTCATGGGACCATTAGATTAATTGAAACGCCCTTATAGTAAAATTTGTTCAGTTTAATGAGCATTTACTAAAGGTATATAAAAATTTAAGGTCAGGAGTACTTGACATGGAAAAGAAAGAGATCAACAGAATTATAAGAGATTAAATATATATTGCAAAACAACGTCTGCCTTGTCTTCTACTATTATATAAATCCTTAAACAGTTTCACAGTATTTGAATCAAAATAATTGCATTCTTTCTTCACTCAGAAGAAAATTAATGCTCGCAATAAATTACAAGCTTTCGTCTGTTTATATTTCGCTTAAGTTGTTCGTGCACTCGAGTGAAATACTAGCTTTTAATTCCTTACCGCAAGTACTGTTTAGAACTAAAATATCCTAGTACGAATGCAGTTTAATTTAAAAGCGGTGTTTAACGAATTTGTGATAGTCACATTTAAAAGAATAATAACTGAGTTGAATGAATTCAGTTAAGTTTTTTGATAGAAAGAAATGTACAGATTTGTTTATGTTTATAATATTGAAGAAAATATGTAACATTCATAAAATAGTAACTTCATTGATAAATGCAAAGTAGAATTGAAATTAAAACAGCCAAGACGCAGCTCCTTAACAATAGAACTTTATTAATATAAATTTTAATTTACGGAAAAGAATAAATTAAGCGCGTTTACATTCAAATATAAGTTTTACCGACTTACAACAAAATAATTACATTCTGTCCGCACTGGGAAGGAAATGAATGGATCCAATGAATTTCAGGCTTTTGTTATTCGCGAACTCGAGTGAATTACCACCTTTTAATTTTTTATTGCAACTGTTTGTTTAGACCTAAAATTTCCTACTTCAAGTGCAGTTTAACAAGATAAGAAGGATTGAATGAGTTTTCATTCCTCAACATTGCAAGGTACAACTTTCTGTAATAATAATAAAAAGTAAAGGCTGTTTTATTAGGTGTTATCAACTTGGATGATTATGTTGCTTTAGGGTTACAAGATAAGCTAAGAAAACAAGCGTTATTTAAGAATAAAATCCTGACCATGATTGAAATCGAAACGTAAGAATACAATATTGAGGAATGTAAAAATGTAACTTACATTACAATATTGTTATAAATATGCGTACTTAATGTTTAACACTGCCATAAGATCGACGCGAGTTCTTAAAATTTGGACGGGGGAATTGTATTGGCTATTGTCACTTTTACAATCGGAACAAAATCCCTTGTATGTTATATTCGATCAAGTTGTTTTCGCGAATCGAATCTCGAGACATACTATCCACTTCTGACGCAATCGCGTATGAATTAAAGAGAGCCAAAACTACAAGACAGAAAAAAATAGAACGTTATTGTTGCAACTAATCGAATGCCAATATTGGACAGTATTTCTTTTCTTCTCCTTTTTTCCTACCGCTTTATTTGAATTCTTCCTTGATACCCCACCCTGATCTATTTTCACTCGGCGGCTGCGGTTAGGACTCCAACCGAACAATGGGACATGATAACACTGAACAATTTTCGGAAACCTCATTTTAATTAAAGGCTCCAGTCACTTAAATGGCCGGCATCACTTTGTTTGTTACAATAAATAATCCTTCTTATTTGTGTAGATGTAAATTCTCTATGTACCTAATTCCCTATGCAAATGTCCAGATTTATTCAGATTCTGAATTGACAGAGGGGAGAACGGGGTTGAAAGAGCCAGGAGTAAGTCTTTTTATATCACAGAAATATTTGTGTTAGTACAACTTACCCCCAGCTAATTTTACCCGGCTCTCCCTTACTGTCAGTGTAAATTCAGAATCTGAAAAATTCCAGACGTTTGCGCTAGGCTTCTAGAATTTAGAATCTGATTCCTGATACGAATTCCGAACGTTTATTCACGGCCGATTTGGTAAGAACGAACTGACTAAGAAGAAAAGAAAATAGCAAGACTTTTTAGAACATGATAGAAATGTTAAAAATGTTTCCCTACAATAGTTTAGGCAAGTGCGAGTCTTATGATAAAATCCTCGTGTCAGTTTACAACTGAATCTTGGGACAGTAAACAGCGTATTACATTCTTTGAGTCTCATTATTGCGCTCCAACTACCTGAAAAGTGCCGATTTCCAACACAACAGCTGGAATTGAAACTTTATAAGTTTGAAAAGCGAGTTGGGGGAAAAAATGCTGCAAAAATCTCTGCAAATGGCGAGGTGATGTGAAAAACTCCGCTCTACAGGGCAAACTTTCGAGATACCACTAGATTGTGCAACTACCTTTTTTTACTATTGGTTCTAGCTTTAAGTGTAAGTTACATTTATTGGCAAAAAAAAATTTGAACTTAGTACTGTTTTATTTCATGAAAATTCCGTTACGCTAGACAAATTAGAATTATGCAATAACTTATCAAGTAATCAATTCTGGTTTACGATACCTACTTTGGATAAACACAGTAATCCTAGGTTCGCACTAGGCAGTCTGGCTGCCGCAGCTTGGCCGTGGCACCAATGCGAACATTAGACGTTGTATGGGAACCTGCGCAATAGGCAGCCACGAATTCCTAACATACTTTGGCTGCCTGCCTCGCTTACTTAAAAAAAAAGCAGTTAGAAAAGTGACTATACCTCAAAAATTAAACAAATTGGACTGATGTCCGAAATACTGGTGTACGAAATATCACGACATCATATTCAACTATAAATCACGTGTTACCGGTACTCTACGGTTATAAGCCTATCCGTCGAAGGGTCTAAAGTTTTAATAAAGGTTAAGGGACACTATAACGTTTCACCTTTATCGTATCTAATATACCTCTACGTACTACGTGATGTTGTTATACCTTTACATGATACCCCTTATTAATAAATATTGATTAACTTTAATCCATGTCGTATTCCTGGTATAATAATTCAGTATTAATAATCACAGAGGAAGCAGGAAGTAAAGGTCTTAGGATAAGCTAGTACGCGCGTACATTAAGAGATTTTAATTAATTAGTTTTCTAGATTTTATATTCCGAAACCTTCCTACATAATAATAATAATACAGTATTTTAAGTGAAGTTCCAGTTTCAAGTTTTAAAAAGTTTTAAAGGTCAACGACAAAATACCGTGATAACTTTTTTAAAACTTCCGCATTAAAGTTGGGTCAAAGCCAACTGAAATATTTAAAGCAAAACTAATTTCAAATTATGTTGAAAAGTTATTAAGTGCATTTATATTCTCTAATGCCTAATACACTAACAAACAACTAGCCGGGTGTCATTATTAATAAAATGTCCGCCGCGCAGTTTAGGGAGTGTGGTGCAATTTAAAACATTATTTTGTGAATTTTCACATTATCAAATTACATAATAAATACCAACAAACAATATACATAATATATACAAGTTCTATAATCTCTGGCTGGTTAATTTTGTTGTCAATTATCTGTCAACTTGACATTCTTGTATCTCAAATGCAGTTTTGTTTTATTTTCTGAATTTAAAGTATGTTTAACACAATTTAAAAATTTACTTTTCTACGCTTCTTCTCGGTATATTTCTGAACCCATCGTACTAATTGCCACTGTTTTAACATTAAAAAGGCAGATCGATGTATAACATGCCCGCGCAAAACTATCTGTCATTCTATACATATATAGCTGTCTTTTTCATAACCACGAAGATACTATCTTCCTTCTCTTTCATGCAATGAAATGACCCACACGTTCATATTTAAAAGTGACATGTTCGTAAAATTTTAATGCCAATATTATTTATTTAACCTATGAAGCTTCCGCTTGTAACTTGAACGTATACAACTCCTAATTGTTTTAGTTTCTCTCATCACAGTTTGACGTTTAATTACACTTGAATTGTTTTGTTTGCGAGTGTTTGCCAATATGTATTGCATATTACTAGGAGGTGGTCGATATTTATCGGATTTATAGGAACAATTCTGCTCATTTTATAATTAAATCGATGAACATCAAAATATACCACGCTTTCCAAATGTGTATTAAATGATGACACACGTCCTATAGAAAATGTAAATGTATATTTCTATTCCATTTGCCGGTCTAATTAATATGTTTTTCAATGTACCTAGAACCAATTTTAATGATATTTCACTGTAAATAATGGTTTCAAATATTACCTACTATGAACTATTATTAACACGACCACTAAGCATTTTAAATACAAACGGATACTCTCAATTCGTTCTAACTGGAATCTTGACACAATGCAGTTGAGTGGAAATATAATATAATACAATTTATTGAAAGCGATTATTAAACTAGCTATAGTATTGTAGTTGTACACCATAACCGCTATTACGATTCTATAGATAGAAATGATATAACCAAGTGGATTTGGAATGACGGGCAACAAAAGTCCGGATACCTCTTAGAAGTTCTAATTGAAATAGTTGTATTTGACAACCAACTCGAACCGTACTTTTGTTCGCCTGAAGTAGAAGAATTTTGAAGGGAATTGTTTGATTCTAGTAAAGGCTTGGCAGATGTTATAGCATTTGAAGATGCGTGCATATCCAAACAGAAGACTTAGAGAAGTTTTCATATGAATAAGAATAATTTAAGTAAGCTTCAATGGGAGAAATACTTACGATTACTAACCGGACTACTAATATTATCTAACAGGACTAACATGTACCTACTAATAGTTATACTCGTAATTTCCGTGGTACACTAACTAATGAATAAGAGCTAATATTCCCACTATTACTAACAGGATTTACTAACTAACTTAACAGTCCACCCGATAGTCTTACTCGAAGTTTGTTACGATGTCCATGGGCGGCACGGTCACGCCACGGCACGTCACAGCACTGTCAGCTCATTTGTTACCTAATCACCATAAAAAAGTAAGCTGTATGAAATATGTTTTTATACACCGTAGACTTACTTTAAAACATCTCTATAATCCTTATTTTGTTTCTTAGGTAAAATATTCTGGAGATTGAAGTAAAATATTTTCACACAATTAAAAAGAATATGAATCAAAAGTTTATAAGGCTCAATACAATGAACAACACAAAAGAATAATGACAATAGCTTTTTTCTGTTAATAGTCAGTGATTTATGAAAAACACCTGCATTCCGTATTTCATTTAAGAAAAATTTAAATGTTCAGCATTTTAAATTTTTCTGGCATATCTATAGTGTTTGTACAAAATCCAATGAGTCTTGAAAAAGATAGTTACTTTATGATGTCTGTCAACGTAGGTTCGAAGGACCAAGAAAAGGGTACTAATACATTGAATACAGTTTAAAAAAAACATAAAATAAGCTAAAATTCGAATAAAGTCTTATTAAATTAAATTTAAATCAAGAATCAATTACTTATCATCTAGTATTACAAATCTATGAACGGATCTAATAACAGATGTTTGATTAAGCTCCCATATCGTATGACATGTGTAAATGCATGCATGAACAATACTGCAATGATTATGCTAAGCAAATACCGTTGTGATTTGCATATTGTTATATTGCTGTGTATTAGGATATTATGTTATGCCAAGCAGCCAATATTTTATACAACCATTACCAACTCTTTTAACACTTGCATCTGTACTATCTTTCACCCAAATTAACATAGTGGCTCTACTACTAATAACATCTACTAACAGGACTAACCTATTCTAATAGTACTAACTACTGTTAATAGAATTAAAACAACTACTAATATTCTCGCTAACATTACTAACCACCTATTAATCAATTAACAGTCCCCCTTTATCTTATTCGAAGTTTGTTATGTTGTCAATAGACTTCAAGGATTGGTGGCACAGCCAGCTCGTTTGCTATCTTTAAGAAAAAACATTTAATGGCGCCTTCTAGAAATAGGTTTCTCCTCATAAATGAGCTGGCGTAGAGCATACTTCATCTTTCTGTACCAATGTGGACAAGTGGAGGATCTCTTCAGTAGATTCAATTTATAAAACAGGGTCTGATGTGGTGTTTACTAAAGATGGACGTAGTCGAAAAAAAATTGTGATTATAATTGTTTCTCTACTGAGCGTAGTAAAACAAATATTCTAAACATTCAAATAAACGCGAATGAAACTCACTGCAAACAACCTCTTTGAAAAAAGTGCAGCTCATTCGTGTATTAAATAATCGATCGCAAACCGAGCAGTCATAAACCACTAGCAAAAAAGTAAAATCGTTTTAATATCCAGGGAAAAGCAAATTCGAACTTGCGAGGAATAAGAAGAAGACCAAAAGTTTATTGGATTTTTAATATCTCCGATGTTACCGACGTGATTAACTGCGAATGGGATTCCTTCCGCGTCAAATTTAAATATGCAGGAAAAAATATTTGGGAAACGTTAAGGTTGAATGTTGTCGAAATTGCGAACGGTTTTAGGCGTACAACAAATTTTCTTGACCACAAACCATTTTTCTTCGTCCGTATCGTTTTATGACGTTATTCTTTTTTATATCAGAAACAAGCTGTTATAACCTTCTTTTGTCTATAAAATATCGCGTAAACATGAAAAAGTTGAGAAAAATGTCGTCTGTTAGATTTTTAATATCAGCGATGATACCGCCGCGATTACCCGCCAATGGAATTATTCTTGCTTCGGAAAAAGAAAAAATCCTTCTTCATTTCCATGGAAAGCGATCGGAGACTCGATCCCGTTTATTGAATTCAAATCGCATTGGACGGAGCCAAAACCTGAGAGTGTTCGAAGTGTCGTTGGTCTCTTAATATTTAACTGTCTATGAAGTGTATCTAAATATTGTAGACCATCGTCTTGAGAGCGTTGCATACATCGTTTATGACTGTCAACATTAAAAAACGCAGCGAAGACTTTATTACTTTAACAATTATGTTCAATGATTTACCTAAAGATATTTTGGCTTTTACCCACTACGGTTCCGTGCGACATTCTTCTAACCTAAAACAAATAAATACATTTTTTAAAAGCATGTTAAGCGTGAAACATTTTTTTTAAATATCGAAGGTATTACCAACCACAAAGATGAACTCGTAATAAACCACAAAAGCATTTTAATACAAAACATTTATATGGACTTATTTGAGTGTTAAACTTCGTTTTATTAAAACACTGTACTGGATAAACGATTTGCAAAATCAGTTCTGTGTGGGACAGTATAAAACCGAATAAATGAAACCAAAATAATTGCATTTCACTAATTAAACCCGTGACATTAATTATAGTCGTGACAATTTATTGGTGAAGTGTTAATCTTTCAATGTTATCTGATTTTATATTAACGTTACTTTCAAGTGATCGTTTACTATTTAAATGTAGCCTACATTTTAAGCGGAGAATTTTTAATGATTGGCTTTAACCATTAATTTATTACATGTAAAAACTATTTTGGTTTTGTGATCATGAGTTAGTCTTTTTATATAAGTTTGTGTTTAGAAAAAGTTTACTCTCCTTATCAATTAATTAACAGTGAATTACTCCTTTCTTCAATCATACAGTTGATTGACATTTCTATTTTTACCCGACTACATCTAGTGGTAATTGTTTTCTACCGTATGTATGTATATGTATTGCTTTGAAACGCTACATTCCAAATCGGTTAATAGATTTCAACACGTGACGTGTCATTATATTTTTCTGTTACTTATTATGGAATTAATCTTGTGCTTTTTGAATTAAAAGAAAATAATAAAAATGGGTACACACCTATTTTTATTCTATATTTAAGATACTAGATAATAATATACATTGTATGAAAACTTGGGAAACATTCAGATAATATCAGCACTAATCGCGAATTCAACAAATTAATATACACCGGAGTAATTAGCCGTATTGTAATAAAGCGCAATGCAGGTTATCAAGAGAATACTAATAGTTAAATTAAGATAAAGCTGAACCAGTTAAACGGAGTTAAATAACAGATGTAAATACAGCACTTAAGCTTGTAAGAAATGGCTAACTTAGTTTGGCTATTTTCAATTGTATTAAACGTTCTTCTTGCAAGTTACGAAGAATTTGCGCGGAATATTCAAAATAGTTACAGTTCTACGTTCGAGAAGATGTTATTACAATATATTGTAGTAGCTAACTATTCTTTACGACAACAGTTTTGGTTATCTTTAGTTACTAAAACTAACATACGTGTTTGGCAACTGAACTAAACAACTGAATCCAATTTTAATATACATTTTGTGGTAAAATTAAGAATAACTGAATGTTCAAGACCATTATTAGACCAAGGGAGTGTCCTTGTTGTGATACTTCAAGAAAAACTACTACAGTTATTGAACGTCATTGCAAAAGTTATCCAATATCCTGAGTATTTATTAAAGGGTCATAAAAATGTTATTTTAGGAGTAACAGATGTGGGAAACTAAGGACTCAACCAAGCTTAAAGATATAAAACGTTACACAATCTCTTCCTTGTATTATAGTAAATTAAACTTGCATACGAAAAAGGTGAAAAAACATCATCAGTTTTTTGAAGCGAAATGAAGGGAAACTACTATTTTTGAAAATCTGTCCAAACATCTCTTGGTAAAGCATAATACATTTTTCCAGCAAGTTATGTTGTCCAGAGTTCCCATGACAGGGAATTAAAAGAGTTATTAAAAAAACATCTAGTATTTTTTTCATATAATATTTTTAACATCACTATAAACGTAACAGTTACGACACGGTACAAGCGCAAAAATACAACCAAACACGACCATGCGGGCTGTAACAAAAACTGTCCCAGATAATAAAATTCACAGAAATGTACCGCATACGCCGCAAAAACTAATATTTGTGCATAACACGGAGAACACGGGTAATTTTGTTAATAAATGAAGCATACAGCCATTGTTCCACTGAATAATACATTCGCATTGTAAAGATTATTTATGATTCCATTTGGTAGGTCACGATGGTGGCTCTGCAATAACTGGCCGTCATTAATTTAAATTGAATTATTAAGTTTGCCTAACTCTGCGGCCGTTTAATTTTGAACTGTCATGTTATGGCCGGTCGTAGGCTTGGTACTGGTATGCAAGTATGTACGAGTTAAGCTAGCTAAACATAAACATTGCTTCAGTTGTTAGTGCCGACTGTTTGTAGTACGCTAGTCTCTAGTCTTTGTGCGACATTGTCTTTCATCTGCTTCAAACCGCTCATGTATAGCAGAGGAACCAAGTCCAAGGTGCTCGTGTATTATAATAGCATTTTGAACTGCCGTTGGAACTCATATTAGGTAGCTCAAGTTAATTGATAAACTTTGCACATTGTTTTTATCAGCTAGACTATCGTTCAAAGGCTCTTTAGTCCATCTGGGTAGGTTGTTTGTTATGTAACCTACGACCTTGTTGTATACGAGTAGTACCCTATTCGATTTCTCATCAAACACAAAATCTTAAATATTTATTCAATATCCAAATTACTTCAATACAACCAATAACTGTCCTAATGCCGGGTTCACGTCTCCTCTCACTATTTGAAAGGTACAGGCCATGGTCCACCACGCTGGCCAAGTGCGAATCGGCACAGCCTTCAAGCGCCTTTGAGAACTTCATAGGAAACTTTCAGGATATTCTTTCGTCTTTATAAATGTCAAATATTACACTCAATTTCATTTGTCATTTTAGATGCCAATGGCAGATGCTGTCTGTTTTTGGAACAGCCATTCATCCGTGTCCATTCCATCCATATACGGTTATAAAATATGAATGGTGCTTCGTTTCTAAACTATTTTTAGCTTCCTGAAGTCAGCCGTCGAACATTTGCGAGAACCATCGCATTTCTCCAAGCCTTACCCAAGATACGATGTAACGTGCAAGTCAAAGGAGATTGACTTCAACATTTATACGATAGGAACCGCTCTATGGTCAACTTGCTGCTATAGCTGATTATGTTTGGAATAAGATCGATAGAATTAGTATTATTGGAATTTGTTACAGCGTCATCTATTTTATTTGACAAGGTACTTATTCTTAGCACTGTATAGGAAACATCATCATTGCAAACCATAACAGTCACACTGCTGGGCTCGGTCTCGTCTCAGAGTCTGAGGGGTACATAGTCCAACACGCGGGAGTACATTGGCAGACTTCACACGCCTTTGAGAGCTTTATGGAGAACTCTCAGCTAAGCAGGTTTGCTTACGATGTTTTCGTTCATCGTAACAAGTGAACATAATATTTTATAGAGTACATTCCCTAACTAAAATATAACATTTTCGCGATAACAAATTGCGTCCCATATTTCAAACCTATAATTTTTTTTTAAAGTTAAGGTAGCCTATTTCGATCTATTAGGTCTAAACTTTTTCTATGCTAAAATTCGTTGAAATTGGTTCTGCCGTCTATGCTGATTTTACGAAGGGCTTTTGTGGGGAAAAATTTGAATATACCAAATACTATTTTTTTTTAATTACCTACCTACTATTATGGCTAGGTAGGTACTTAGTATTTTTTTTTTATTTTCTTTTTTAAATATTTTTAATGATACAACAACCGAAAGCTTGTAACTCGCACCACACGTGAATATGGAATCGTTAAGTCGTTTCAAGACGTTTCGAACCTCCCGCCTCGAGGCCAAATTACCCCTTCAAGCTGAAATTCTCCCCGAAACTAACTTTGCTTACTAAAATTAATTTAGTGGACCCGCCATTGTGCTGAACAATTTAATTTTCTTGTTCGCGCAAGTGTGGCTGTGGTTTTGTTAAAGGTTTTCAGTCTTCACCGAATATTGTAGGTACACGCCGTACTCGTACACGCGGTGTTTTAAGGGGTAATTAAATATTAACACGAGATATATTTTATTAATTAATTGTTGAGTAACTTTGAAACGCTTATAACGTTAATGGTTTGTGTCAACTTTACCGTTTGACTGAGTGAAGCGGCACTTTGAAGATGAAAAATACAGTTTGTGTTAGTAATAAAAGCGGGATTTCTTGATCGTTTTTTGGAGACTAGGTATGACGTAGTAAGTCCAAGTTTTTATTATTTCAACAGTTGTTAAACCATGAAGGAGTCTTGCTAAAAGCTTGAAAATTACTGAAGTTATCCAAAAGACGCTACAGCTTTTTCAAATATAGAGAAAACCTAGGAGGTTATTTAAGTTTTATCACTGAATTGTAGAATGTTGACAATCCATATAATATAGTTACAGGGGATCCTATAACTTTTTACCATGACATAGTTTCCTTTGAAAAAATTTTTTTTCTCGACGCCGCCGCCTGTCCCAACTGACCCTTATTCTACCTACTTATCAGTATCCTCTTGCGTAATCCCAATAATGATCATAAAGATCCACCATTAAATAAGAATCATGGTTTCTCATGATCAATAAAATATTAAACAAAATATATTGATACAGCCAAGTATTTTTAAACACAAAAAAGTAAAAATTTATCGAACACAAAATTGTCTTCGACGATAGCTAATTTGTATGTGGGGAACGTAATTTTGCCGAAATACAGGAAGCCATAAATTTATATCACGCGTCGGGTGCAAAGTGAGCGCGTGACATGTTACCGATCGAGTTAGACAAGTGGATTTCAGTACATAGCTTCAATATGCCGCAGGGAACATTGATGAATTTGATACTAGTGTTTGCTAGCATAACAATCTATTAGGCTTCATGTTAGGTAAGTTTGGGAAGTTCCATCCATCCTTCAGTTTTCCATAAATTTGTTCAGGAAGCGTCCGAGGGCGTCCATTCACTTGATGTCTGAGAAATGTCGTTTAGTTAATAACTGAACTTATAACTCCTAACGAATCTAATACAACATTCATTCGTAATCGAAAATTGTAGCTGTTTCATACATGATCCTTGAGGATATCTTATATCTAGTAGATAGTTGCTAAGATCAAAAAATTTCGGCTTTTTATTATTCAAATCGCATTGTCGATGTACGGTTACGGTTATAATTCGAGAAATGCTTTTTCCTCCAACTCATACTCGTCTCATATTCGTCTTTCTAAGTTACGCATGTATCGAATTTCTCAACAATAAGACCTATAAATCTTGTTAGTAACTTTTATTTAATGAAACAATACAAAGTGCTAACAATAGGTACAAAAAAATTAAAGATAACGATGAACAAAGATCAAAAGAAATATTTTGTAACATATTTTTTCTTGCTTGGTATCTGTGTCAACTGTGTCGGGGGTCTATGAATAAATAAACAGGCAATTTACAGTAACTAGCCAATTCTACTACACAATATTGAGACTAGCAATATATGTATATGTAAATAAACGAGTATTGTAATGCGTCATTTGTAAAGTGTCACAAATCCTAAAGTTAAAGACAAACTTGTTTGAATCTGCTTGTCACGGTAGGATGAGCAAGGAGCTAAGATTCGCCTATGTATTAAAGCTACTCGTAAGTCTAGCGTGCTAAGCAAAGTTTGGCAAATTCAACATACCATACAGAAAATTAGTTTGCTCACCGCATCTTGATGAGTGTCATGTAAATGAATTTCTTATACTTTATCTTCTTTAACATAGAACACTATAAGCATACTATCTGAGAACACAAATAAAAAAAAATGGATATAGCTGTGTCACGGACGCGGCTTAGTGTTGTACGTGAATGCGTTTGCATTACAGATTAATATTACCTCAAAAAGACGGCTCGCTTATTGTAACTAATTTTTTGATTCTTTAGGTATCCAGTGGTATAATTTATTTTTGGATGTAGACGATAAATACGAAACTACAACACCAAACTGTATCCACCGATTTTGTTATCATTAGGTTTTTAGGATTGCCCCTGGCGTGTTCACGTCAAAAAAACAAAATAAGAGCGATATAAGTTAAAAACTAAGACATGATTTATAAAACGTAATGTTGTAAAACTTATGAAACGATACCGCATATCTCAAATTATGTTAAGTATTTCAGATATCAGACAAACGTTCATACATACTCATACAGAAATACCAAAATCGAAATCGAAAAACTGTAGTGAGTTAATAAAAATAAATTCCTTTTCCGCTGTGCAATTCATGTTACTGGTATTAGTGTCACCTAGTAATTACTCACGGTACTATATCAACCAGTAATTCGTGGAAATCACTCATTTTATCAATGCATGACATATTTGTACGCGGCACGAACTGGCGCTTTGACAAAAGCTTATGTTGTAGCTTAATTTTGCGCCAAAAACATTATTAATTCCACTATCAATAGACACTATTCTCATTACAACCTCAAATGGTCTCCAAACGACTGTGTTGATGCTAAATACCCGGCATCAATTTGTATCTGGTCGTTCTCAAACTGGCGACTATAAACTGTCGTCTATTGGGCGGAATTTCCAATGGACGCGATGTGCTTTGTCTATTAGAATTACCGTAACATGTTCCAAACATATCGCGCATAACTTTATATTTATAGCATTTTATGAAGCTTTAGTAACGCCCTGTGCGGGCACTACACCGAGTCAACCACGGACACCGCCCTGGAAGGTTTCCAACCGCAAATCGCGGAATTTATTTGCCTTCACCCGTAGCTAGCGCATCTACGTGCATCGAGTACAGAATACTAGATCATGGCTTTAGCTCTTCTGGATGTATCGTTTAAGATCCATGGGGATATCCGTCATTTAAAATTAAATTAGATTTTATCAAAATATTGTGTCAGAAATTTATAGGTTCAATCATTTTATGGAAATAAAAACAAGTGATCATCAAAAAAATGTGTCCACAATTTAGGTACTATTTAAATTTCATTCATCATGATTGCTAACAAAAAATCCACAGCCCAAGATTGGTAAGAAATATATAAAATATATTGTTGGATAAACGTGCCCGAAGTAGGAATTTGAGTGGGTTTACGGCGTAGGATACACGAGAATAGGAACTGAAAAGCCTTAAAGTACGTCTACTATTTCTTTCATAGAATATTAAATGGGTTTAAATGAACGTTGTAATTGAATATCTAAGTCTACTATTTCACGAGACGTAGAAGAGAAAAGTAAATGACTGCTTAGAAATAAGCCCCCATTTCGAATAAAAAAAATTATATAGTCTTTGTTATTTTTATAATAGCATTTTAACAAAAACTATCGTCTATATGACTTAACCGATTCTGTTTGAGACAATGATATACAACAGCACATTAACTGGTAAGAAAAATAAACGACCCAATTGGGCTGTTATAACTTTTGTGTACGCCGGAGATGGCAATAATTATCATAAAAGCTTGTTACGGTTATCGGTTACATATTTAGGACGTAATCGTAACATGTTATGCAATATCACCACGTTTAGATTAATTTTCTATTGAGAGCAGAAACAAAAGATCATAGACTTCTTCGCTGAGTTACTTTCAACTGTTATTTGATTCGAAACTTGAATTACTACAGTTAATATAGTTTTACAGAAAGAGCATCTTGTTTGAATTAGCTAGTCTGGTGCATTTACGTGGTCCTTATACAAAATGCATAGCGACGCCTCGTTACTATGGCAAGATGGCTCCTTAGAGTCGTAGCAGAAGTTGCTTCTACTTAATTTATTTATCCTTCTTTCTATATTCACTTATATTGCTGGCATAGGAGTACAAATTCCTTTCAGAGCTTTCGAATTACAAATCGTGAGTAAATTCGTGTAATACATTTTTGATGGATTGTGCAAGAAGGGTAATAAAACTTATATGATTATATGTATGTTCCTATGTTCATTTCTTTAGCATTCTCTCAGCTTAACGGCTTTATGAATTTTACCTAATTATGATTATGTCATTGGATTCAACTACATCGTGAGAATGAAATAGTTTATATTTTTTCTACTATGCCTTTAACCTATATAAGATATCGTAGTCTGAGTTCAATTCTCATTTTTGTTTTATTTTTAAAAAAGATTTTTTATTTTAGCTATAGGTAACTAATTACATTTGATGTAAATTGCAAGTCCATCTATTAAGATTTAATAAATATAGCACAGTGACAGTCCAATAGCAGATCCCTAATCACAGGGGTCCCATTGATATGAAACAGGTTCAGAATCTTGAAAAATATACTTTATACCGTTAGAATAGGGTATAGATTGTATCCAAACTATTATAATAAATCTACCTTGCAAAGCCTTTTTCACACTCTGGTTTGAAGACAATAGATTAAAGATTGCACACATAAAAAATCAATATATAATTTTAATCGAATCAGTTCTACTCAATATAAAGCAACAAATTTACCGTCGCTCACGTATCAAACTTAATTTCCTAATATACCGGAGGGATATCGCATCATTCTTGCATGAGAAAAATTCTGACATTTCTATAGATATTGCTCCCGAAGGTCCGTCCCTTAGGAGCTAAAACTTAGCTTTCTTCATACGTGTACTTCGTAGTGAATGTTTTATCAATATGCTATGAGGTTTGTTTGTATCATAGCATAATATGTTAGAGTTAAAATGAAAAAAATTTCATCGTTAAAGTTGAGTATGAACGTATTTAACCGATACCTGAAGTCAATATTGATATAACAGGAATATGAATTCGAATAACTGATTTCAAACATATTTGAAATCGGATTTTGTTGTAAATACTTTTCATGGCGCATCTAGTCGCACTTTATACCAATTCTCAGTATATTGAGTGTCCTATTTTAGACGGCCGGTTATGGCATTGCGAGTTTAGTATCGGCCGATAAATAAACATTACGTTTAGTTTTGGGAATTCTAGTTTTCTCGCGCTAAAAAGTTTAAAACTTTGCTTATTTATACTTTCTAATGATTCTATTTTTCCGTTCTATTATGACATTTGATATTTGTTTGGAATAAAATACCTATAACTTGAGGTCAAAACAGCGACGAAAAAAAACATATTTTGTAGTATTAAAATAAATGAAAATAAGTTTTTTAAAGGCACTGTAAGTTTTCAAAGCTAAGACAGATTCCCTAGTCTAAGGATGTATAATAATGATCAAGTATAGTTATGAAATACTTAAGCAACATTAAAAGACGGTCTTTGTATAATGAATTTTAGAAATGTTAAATCAGATGTAGGTTTAGTTAACTAGAGATATTTTTTTAAATATACATATTAACTAGTGTCTTTTCTATCTGACCGTTTATCCTTCGTTACGCATTCTAGCATTCCATTCTAGTTGATAACGAATAATGAGAAGTATCTTAAAACGCAAATCTTTATTGCTGTCATGCTTCATGATACTACAAATTGGTGGTAGTAAAACTGCATGTTTTTCGCGGCCTGAATTAAACCGTCGGATAACAGAAACACGTGAACGCTTAAAGTAAACAGCTGTAAGCTACGGTAACGAAACATCTGTTTAATTTGCTCTGAAACGCTTATTATCTTTAGGGAAATTTAACAGGGCCGTGACGCGACTACCAGTTTCTGATTTTCATTCCAAGTGTGTCTTACCACAACTCTGGAACGCTTCGTCTTTTATTACTTATTATTACTGCGCTGTAAAGAATGTTCGTAAAAAGTTCGGTTGATTTTATGGAATGGATTTTGGGGGATACAGGGTTTTGATCGATATGTACTCGTATGTTCATCTGTTGCCTGAAACTTGAAGTCCTTAATATTATTTAACAAATGAGGAAGCATCTTGATTGCCTGCTGGTTACAGGCTGTGTTATATAAAAGGCACAAAGTCATCTTAATATAAAATGGATAAAATCACAGCTAACTGATATTTATACTCGAACTCCTAAACACCTGAACCAATTTCAATACAAAAATGTAAGGAATTTTAGAGAGACCTAGTATAGTTTCAAGCCACAGTTGGACCCGGCAGGTGCTGCTGATGTCGAGATACTTCAAGGGACCAGCAAAACTATTAGAGTTATTAAAACTCCGCCATAGCAAGAAATGTCCTACATGATTAGCATTTACGAAAGATACATGAAAGTTGCAGTTTGGGATGATGTGGAAAACTAAAGAATGCACCAAAGTAAGATTTAAAATATGTGACAGAACAACGTCTGCCCTGTTTTCTATTACATATATGTGAAGAAATACAATATTGTTACTACGTACGTTCTAAAATGAAAGGGATAAATTAGAACATTTCTAAAATATATAAACGAAAAGAAAACAAACTAAAACATGAAACTACTCTCTCACTTTGCCAATCAATCACATTTTAAGCTGCGCTTCGACGAATCAATAGCAATGTGCGCTCTTACTACAGCTCAATTTTACGGAAAAACACCAACGAAATTCCGCTTGAACATTCTAGATTTTTAAAACATTAAAACTAGCCCCTCTTTTCATTTATGTCAGTATAGCAGCTTTCCATATAGTTCCTACATGTTTCTAGAAATTAAAAGAAATTCAATTTCATTTAATTCGAAAGTAGATGAACATGAAGCCCTTTAAAGAAGTGAACCTGTTTAAAAGCCAACTATCAGGCCAACTGTTTTAAATTAATGACGTAATATTAAACGCAAACATTTTAACAAAACACCGGTCGTAGTTAAGTGATAAATCAAATAATCCACATATTCAATAACGTGTACCTACCCACTGTATATTTTACGATGTAACGACAGTTATTAAATTACGTGAAGTGGCAGCCTTCATAAGATATTAGTCTGGATCGTCTATTTACATCGTAATAATATTAAGTTATATTTCGTCTATAAACATCCCTTTCGTCTATTCAATAATGTTATTACGAACTATCAATTGAATTAATCCAATTTTCTGTTCGTTCCTTTATGTTCAACTATAACGCACCCTTAAAATGAAAGTGATGCCGTATGAATTTTACCTTAATTGAGTTATAGATTACGTGCATCTGTTATTGAGTGAGCATGTCTTCTTTGCAACAATTACTATAATTCTGTACTGATAACAAACACTTCGCATAAATACTTCTGAAACTTGCTTTGGCCACTCATCCTTTCGCCAATCTGTACCAGAGCAGCATGGCGAAGAATAAACTAGACCCCTTCATAATACGAGACCCGTAGTAGAAGTAGTGGCAATTAATGGGTTAAAACTAGTATCGACGACATGAGAACAAACATTTTCTGACCAATTATGTTACCTCTGAGGACATAATTATCGTCGTTTATTTTGTACTTTGGCTATTAAACAGCTCACAAATGGATGCAGAATAATCTACTCTGAAGTTAAACAGTTCAAATTTTAAAGTTTAGTAGTGTACGCGATGGATTAACTCAGTTTCACAGCAGCGATAATGGGTAAAAGATTAAAAAGCTTTTAATAATATTTACTTGGTATAAAAGCTTTCAGTGAAACGGGGGCGCAGAACTAAAGCTAAGCATCTAATCCGGATTTATAAAGCGATTAAAATCTTGTGCGGCTCATGCATCCTTTGTGCACAAAAGATCTTGGGCGCACCAAGCGTCTCAGGTACAAGAAATTTTTCTCAACATTGCCTTGTAGCGTAATCTGGGCAGCTTATTGAATCGAGAAGTTTAAAAATAAAAGGTTCAGTTAGTATCAGGTATGTATTGTTGCTAGTAAATTGAAATAAAATATTAAAGAAAACTGCTTCTGTAAGAATGTTTTCTACCGGTGCAGCTAAAGTAATCGCCATCTGTCGCTGTGATTGTAGTTTGCCATGTACCGTGTAATTGCCACTTTAGGAGCAAAGACTATTATTGGAATTTATGGAAATCGTGCAATTACAATAAATATCTACTTATTTATAAAGAAGGAGTGTATGAAAACGATTAGCTAAAATCGTCTCAACCAATTGACATCCCAATACTGAGCAAGGATCTTTCCTCATAACTGAGGAGGCCTAGAGAAAACTCCACCATTAATAAAGCTGTTATTTTCTCAATAGAGCAAAACAAAACAAAAATCAGTTGTATAATGTCTCTTAGCTGCCAAAAAGGGGAGGTTTTTAGATTTAATTAATAATAGAATTGTACATATCTGAAAATGTTCTACAAATATGACTTACTCGGAAATATAATTTTACAACAACCTAAGCATTAAAAGTTAATTTTATACTTCCTTTTAATAGCCGGTTGTTCGTTAAAGTAAGGTAAACTTGCCTGTTTGAACCCTAGGCAAACAGTCTGAAGTCTTTAGAGCATGAAGCACTAATAGCGTGGAAAATTAAAAGTAGAACGGTCGTATACTAGACGTGAACTAACAGGTTAATACATTTTAAACATGTTGAAACTTACAGAAAAAACTGTTTACCAAAGCTTTTGTAACATAAGTTTTGTAAGACTTATTAAAATGGATTTTTTGATCCCAGTAGAATGTATAGAAGAACTATACATACAATAACATTCCTCAAAATAAATTGACTCAAAATAAAGTATTCCTTTACAATTTAAAACAAGATGAAAAATGTAGAGTAACTCTAATCCTTTACAAAATAATTAATAGCACACAAAATCCAGGAATAAACAGACCTGTTAAATTCACTAACCGTTCTTTTTAAGAACCTTGCTAAACACATCTATCAGATACATGTATTTCAAAACTTCGTAGACACTTAAAAGTATTTTTGCAAATTCTATTTTTATGATATATATAAATAGTCCCCTTCAATTATAACTTTCAGAAAGCTTTTTAACGTTTATCGGGACAACTCACACAGGAATGTCAGGATACTATAAAACCACACCTAAATCTAACATAAAAACTTAACTCTTGAACTTGAAAGTAATTTTAACACCGCAGGAGTCAATACTTGAAGTTTTCTCGTTAAAAGTTTCGAAGTGAATAATAAAAGAGTCCTATTCACGGGTGACACGACAAATTTGCGTTTGATAGATAGGGAAGGACTTGGCCCACTTGAATTATTCATCGTTAGATACGCGTACTTTATAGACATCTAAAACGGGTGTCGAATTTGCATCATTGTAAGCTTTTGTGTAACAGTGAATAAAAAAGTGCTTATAGCCCGTCGACTTGTGAATCTTAAGTGACGAATAAATAGACCTAGAAGTATTAGGAACTATTAAGTCCCTAATCAAAGTTACTGGGCTCCTAAAGAATCGTTATTCTATGAGTAATCATAGATTTATATTAGTCCGAGAAGGAATAGATAGTCTTATGTAGGCGTAAGGGGCATCCTGACAACTTATACAAAAAATATATAAGGTACTCACGCATTTATTTACATTTCTGTGTATATTTCTACAAATATTGCGAATATTCGTGAGTTATAGTGCCTGAAACAAATGAGTTGCAATGATTTGAGTGTACACACGCCACGACTTACGGTTCTAAGATGTAAACATAAACACATCGACTAGGATAGATTCACACTTGCAAATCCATCACGTATAGATTTCATTACTAAGTATTTGCACGTAACCAAATGTTTTACTGTTGTATAAAGGATATTTGCATGAACGCGCTGCGCGGTAAGCGTGACATGAGACCCTTTATCCTATATCGCCTGTTATATCTAGACTCGTTTATAGCGCTACAAAATTTTACCATAAAGCAAAGGGTAGTTGGTATCATTTTTGTAAGTTTACCATACCATAAAGTTGCTCGGGAACAAATAATTTAAGCTCAGTCTGATTGGATGATAATGACAATGCATTAGCGTAAGGTGCAATGTCTTCATTATCGGGCGACTCGTCTGCTATTTCACTGTTAATAAAAGAATAGAAGTGATAAAGTACACAGGTCATACCTGTAAATTAGCTCTGAACGCAGCACGATACTAACGACTTTTCAAAAGAAAAGAAATGAATTGTAAATCTCACTGCGCCTCGGGCGTAAACCCGATAGCAGTGAGGCGGAAAATGTGGGAAATCTCGAATGCGGCGATTGTTGAAGCTTCGGGAGTGGCTCCAATCTGAGTGAGTGCCCCCGCGGTCTGCGCTTTCAGTGACTAACTGCTTTGTGCATAGAATTTGTTTTTACTATTAATTGTATTGTTTCATTGTCGTTTGCGGTCTGTTTACAATAACGAGTATCCTACCTGCTTTGTATTAGTTTGACCTATACATATAAATACAATGTAATGGAATCTGTTAATTAAAAGTACTTCTAAAAATAAATTACACTTTAATTTTCATAATGGCATGAAGTAACATAATATTTCAGTAAACATTAACAAAGTATTGTCATGAAGCTATTTTTAGCACTTCTGTCATGGGAAGAGGTCTAATATTACGATTAGACACTATAAACAGCTCTAGAATAAACTTTTACAGTTGTCAGTAGTTAAGTGTCACATACGATCAAAAACAAACGAATGCTATGATGGGGAATGTATTATAGTATCGATAACGAGGAACCCAATCATTGCCTTTAATTTGTTCCCATCGGAACTAATCTACGTTGGAGAAAGGCTCGCATTTTCTATAAAAAATAACAGAAAGGAAATTGCAGAAATATTTCAACGCCATTTATATAAATTGAATGAGGATCGGGATTTCCTTGTTGATAAGCAGGATGTTCATCTCGTAGGAAAATAAACTGATAAACCACCCGTGCAGAGAAATATTGTGTTTTTGTATGCTGAACATATTTTATTACTTGTTGGAAGCGTTTATTAAATAACGGAAGAGACAGCTTATTGAAATTGCAAAAGTGATTATTCACAAACTGAAATTAGGTAGCATTCTACATACGAGTATGAGTACTATTCACATCGAAACTAAATAACCAATTAAACTTGGAGAAATAAAATGTATGGCAGAAAAACGTGTGCCCGATCCTCTCGTATAAATAAACGATTGCAATATGTAAAATTATTCAGGTAATTTACAACAATAGTGATTCGATTACACCATAAATGGGATACTTTTGTTGTTATATTCCAAATGATCAAATCTAATTTGACCAACAAATATTACGGTGCTTTTCAAAGTTCGAGTCACGTGAGCTATCGTGTTATTACTTCACAAATACATGGAATAGGCGTGAAGTTTCAATACACTAATTTAGTTAGCGTGAAGCTCACTTTATGATTATTTGATTACACAGGGACGAACAATAATAAAGAAAAGTTGTCGTATGTGATAAAAGCCTTACTTTTTTCCTTTTAAATATCCAATTTTTTCCATCAATAATTAATTTCACGATGATAATAATTTCACGAGCCGAAAGTCACGACGTAGCTACGAAATAATTACTATTATGGCCATATAATTACGACTGCGATACGATATAATTACCTTACCACTCATTGTGTCGAAACTGCGTTCCTGTATCGGCTAGACAATTTATTTATAGATGGCAGCACTGTCTGCTAATGTGAGATGGCTCTCAGTGCAATTGACATTGCAGTCTCTACTAATTGACATTGTCATCTATTTACGTAGAATTAACAACGTGTATATTTATCAGGAGCAGTGATAGTCCAGTGGTTTGAACATAGGTCTCTCGAACCGGAGTTCTTGGGTTCAAACCCCAGCACGCACCGTTGATTTTCTAAAAAAACTGTGTGTATTAGAAACTAATTACCACTTGCTTCGGTGAAGGAAAACATCGTGAGGAAACCTGCTCATCTGAGAGTACTCCATAATGTTCTTAAAAGTGTGGGAAGTCTGCCAATCCGCAGTTGGCCAGCGTGGTGGGCTAAGGCCTGTAAAGGTGTACAGTCACATTGTGAGAGGAGATCCGAGCCCAGCAATGAGACAGTTCTGGGTTGCGATTATGATGATGATATTTATCACTTTAGTGTATAAGTTTCACACCTCGACATACCGTATGCTACGTAACTAAAGGTTTTGTTACACGATCGCAACTTAAATCCCTCACCGCAAAGTTTAAACATTAACCTCCCGATAAGACATTAGGTTGTCGATATATCACAAAGTTTGCGAAGATTAAGGAAGGTAAGTGAAATTATTTGACGTATTAGGGAAATTTATGTACTCGTAATACTAGTTACTCATCGCTACAGTTCGTGTAACAATTTGCTTTTATAAATAGTACGTGTATATAAAACTATCTATCTATCATCCTTTGCTGGTCCACTGCTGGGTATCCCTTCTAATCTGTTAGAAATATATCTTAATGACTTCTCAAATCACTTTAGAGCATTTTAATATAGTAGGATCATTTAAGAAAACATTCTATACCATCAATAAATACATATATCGTTTATAACAAAGTAGCAATTAGAAATATTAAATTTAAATGTATAGATATATATTATGTACAGATTATGTTTACAACTTTATTATCAGTACAAAAAAACGTTCTCACGATGGTTGAAAAGAGTATATCGTATATTAGATACATCTTCACCTAATAAAATTGGTTGGTCGACGCCGCTGGCAGATTTTTACGACGTAATTCGAATTGGTAATAAAACTGACTTTCCAGAATCGAGCAACATTCTGTGAACAACATCTTGATTCTTTGTAATGAGTAAGTGGCATGGCAATAAAGATTCTAATAATTTTTAAGGGTTTTGTACAGAGAAGTGTACTTGATACTTGTAACAGTTTGTCTGAAGTGGTACTAGGAATATTGCTAATAATTCTACGATCAATCAATTTGTGTTGAGCCATTCTAGCTTAATTTTTTCTAAGGTTTTATTTGAGAATAACTAAGAACCATATTTTTATCTAGGGATTATCCTTCGAAGATTTCCGATAAGTAGGATGTTTTTGTGGCTTAGGCTAATCCTAGGAAATCTTAAAAAGTATCTAACTTTCTAAAAGTATAAACAGTGTATTACGTCGAGTATCTGAGGCGAACACGGCTATCAGAGCTCAACTATCCCTTGTGTAGAAGTTCCATACATTTTGTAAGCCACTCACTTGGCTCAACTCACAAAATTAAATGAGTCAATCTAGGCTTTACTTATCACAAGGTAACTTAATTACTTTTACAGGACATTTTCTTTATTCATTTCACTTGAAAATGTCCAGCCCGTTATATTCCTTTTGAATATTTTTTAGTAGTTAAGACTAATCCAGTAGTAAATTATAAAGAATCTTCAAAAAATAACTAAAATTTAACGATTAAACTCATCTTAACTAAGATATAAATCTAAATCGTCCGGTTTTTCTTATCCTTTTTATCCATCGGTAACTGCACCGTTAATGGGTATAGTAAAATTTATTATTGGAGAACGTTTCCAGGAACATTTTTCTTGTAAAACAAGAGAAAACTACTTCGATAATAGACTAGTGGTTTATTCTCAACTACTAGGGTGTCTGTAATTGTTTTATGGCAAAGTTCCACTATCAAATAATAGATGGCGCTTCAATTTGAATCACATTTACAAAGTTTTTTGTATTGCTACATTATAGATTTTAAATATGCCCTATCTCTTCTGAATTGAAAAAGAAACCTGTGCATTTTAGTAAGGTATTATTAAGTTGTACCCAAAAATATTCATTTTCCTTTGAATTTAAACCAGCAGTCCTTGCTAGTAGTACAACAATGAGGCTTATAGCCGAATCAAAAGCAACTAATGGAGATTTTTAAACCTTACAACCTTCTTCTTATCTTATATAACTCAATAAACTACTTATATGAAACTGAATTAATGGATTTAAAAGATATGGAAACTTGGCTTTCTTCAATGCTGCATTAATTGCAAAATGCATTCGCCTCAAAGCAAGATTGATTAAGGTTTACTCTAAATTCATATTGCACCGACCATCATTACTCATCATCCGTCACCTCGCAGCTGATCCATCTACTTAAAGCTAAGGAATAGGATATAAAACTAACTCTACTTATAAAACTATTAACGTCTTCAAAATAAATATAAAATAGTAAGTGAACAATAACCCAAGTTATAAAATTATGTTTTTTAAGCTCACTTTAATGATTTTTAAAGATATGCTATGAGAAATGAATTAACTGGAAATATTTTTTGGAAAATGAGAGATTTTAATAATAGTGTTCGAATTGTTCATTAACTAAAGTAACAATACCAATAACATGACATTATCATTATTATTTTTAGTTCCTGACTTTATTTTCCACATTCAAATTAAAGTGACATTACAATTTTATAACGAGCAGACTACTAAGACGTTTCTGACAAAACCTCATTTTGTCAGGTTATTATGAGTAATTGAGAAGTTAGGAATGTATATACATCATAATTACATCATCGTGATACATCATAGCTCATTCATCAAGATACATCATAGCTCAAAATCATAGTCGAATAAAAAACAAAAAACGACGCAACCAGCGTCCAGTATCGCAGGGAACAATGAAGCTAATTGCAGTTGGCGAGAGAGTCACGATTGGGGCGCATTTCACGCGGTAATCGGATTAGCGAACGAACGACGCGGCTTACTGATGTCGGCCGGTATTAGTCCATTTTGTCGTGTCTAGCTCCACTTATTAGGCAGTGGTTGCACGCTACTAACCGCTGATATTAAGATGTTACGGTGTAACGCGTAAATGTTTATTTAATAGTATACGATAACACTATAGATGTTATGACAATCATTCAAAAGATCCCATGAGATCAGATATTTGTCGGACGTATGGACTATTACCTATGTTTAAAATGCGTATGCTTATGGTCGTGTTAAACCATGCCGACTGAGTAGCCACTACTTTACTACCGGAAAATGTGTCAAATATTAAAAAGTAAAAAATCTGATAGTTTTACTTACTCATTGATACAAGTACAAAGATACTACACCAAAATACCTGCAACATACAAATTTTTAAGTACCTTCATAATGTAACGAACCTTGCGATATAAGGAAAATGTCACAAAGTATATATAATACAAATATTATGATTGCCACTCTGTACATAACGCAACATCAATTCAATTTACTAAACAAATCAAGTACTTCATGAATAAATAACATCCTTTGACTTTACGCTGTTTCCGAGCAGAATAAAGAAGCAGATGAAAATGTTACAACTGGAATGTATTTTGTTTATGCTTTGTTCATGTCTAATATGCAATCTCGAATACAAATCCGCATCATACTCAAATCCCAAATGCTTAATACTGACTATATTACAACATTAACGGAAGTACTCGTAGCATATCGTATCTTTTTTAATTTTTTTATCAATTGGTGTAATATTGTACTTAAATAACAGAAAACCAAGACAGCAAAAGTTGGGAAAGTAATATAAATACCTAGATAAAAAGGGCTTCAGCTCATGTGACTCCCAGTAAAAATATTATTCAATAAAGTTACGCACTCACAAAGCCATAGAAGGATTTCCTGTGTTGTAGGAGCCATGAATTACAATTCGCTTTCATTATTATTTTTTTTACCTCCATGAGAATCGAACCTAGGAGCTATTAGCAATCCAGCACAATAACTATTACGATATATGGTTGATTAAACCAAACTTATTTTCGTTAAACAAACATGCCTTGATATATTTCTGACGACGTCATATCTTTCAACCCACAATCCACAAAGGGATATAACAAGAATAAACGAAACCATATCGCCAGCACGTAGATCGCGGTTAGAATGAATCTCATCCCGTTGACCGTCATGTCCTATCTCGATTAGTCCGATAAAGGATACCGTCTTCCTATTTCCGTCCCGTATCGGTTCGCTCGGGGAAATGACTTTACTTTCCTTTACTTTGGCTTTACTTTTCAGTTTATCTCTGAATTTTCAAAGGTTTTGTGGTTTTGTTACGCAGGAGATATCATTAGGCTAGAGGGATATCGTTAAGATGTCGTTAGAGCTTGGGTGCCTAATCGATTGTAATTTGCACCACGTAAGTAATACGACACGATAGCGAGCTCGTTTTGGATTATATTGGCTAAGGTTTGTTTATTTCGATATTAGAAACAGGACGTTGTTTTACTGCAGAAAATAATATGAAGCCCTATTTGGAGGAGATAGGACCTGATACATTACCTAATCAGCTTGACATCAATGACTTTAAGCCGAGACGAATCTTACTTATAATATACTAGTATAATCAAAATCAAGGTCATTGAAAATTTTAAAAAACTTCTTAGTAAAAAGAAAAAAAAAACACGAATAACAATCATAAAATGCAGCAAATCATGTAAACAAAATATTTTTGACAACAAAGTTTAGGCCTAGTATTTTTGCTCCGTAAAGGCTCATTAAAGACGAAGAAAAGATTCAATTGTTATGATACAAAACTTGTAAACGAATACTTTAAATTTAGATTTAAAAATATGTAATATTCTGGAGTCAGCGATAACTGGAGTCGTAAATACTATAAAAAGAAGGTCAAATATCGTAATATTTTTAAAAGCTCTAGTGGTGAATAGCAGAGATTCCCAATAGCAAAAAGTTCCAAATGCCTGCAGCGAGAATTACACTAAAGTATCAGATTTGGGAATTTCATTTCAATGAATCAGGTGCAATTTCGCGGGATCTAGCATTGAAGTTGAGTTTTCGAAGTGTTTGGCCTAGTTCATCCCGCGCCCCAAGTTGGACACTTGGGAAGTTTGAGTGAATCGCATTTTGTGCTTCAAAAGAGGGTTCCCCATTAACGTACTCAAGTGGGTTCATTTGAATTTTTTTACTTCTATTTTCGAATCGACGTGATACTTCAATTTTATACTTTTGCATCGCATAAATATAAGCATCTTATAATACGTACAAAAAGGTCATGTTTGTAACTGAATATTCAATTTCAAAAAGGCCTGTCTCTATTATCGTATTTTTTATCTTCTTCTGTGTAAACAAGGAATCCGCATTAACTTCGAGACATTTGAAATCAAGATTTAATACTTTATTTATTTCTTTAACAAATTCTACAAAACATTCTATTTCTAATACAGTTTCTTCTTTCTTTAATTCGATAACAAGCCCACGCGAGACTGTTAATGAATGAAACCGAAGTTAATTATTTCTCTGATCAGATAAATTGGAATCAACATAATTGAATATTTATTAGATTAAATGTAATCGACTGTTGCCCTAGTTTTGCGGAATAGTAAGGTTACAGAATTCGTGTTATTTCATCTTGTTTTGTTATATGAAATGGCAAGTATATAATTTACACTTTGAAACGGATGAAAGGAATTCTTATTGAGCGTGACATAGACATACGCAATAACACATCTCAAATGTCTTTGACTCAAGAACAAATATTTATCAGCCATATCAAGAGAACTAAACCCGAGACTAGATCTCCTTGATCATTACTGACTGTCAACTGAAATGTGTTATGTTACCATAAGTTGTTTTAAGACACTTTCGTGTTAAGAATTATTGAGAAAAGTTTACCAACTTACCCACAAACTGTTGTCACAGTTTGACAGAATTTAAATTTAGAATTTATAAACTGCTGAATTTAAAGAATTAATTAAGATCGTTATAATTTTTTGGATAAGTAAGTATTTAATTTATTTTCTTGCTGTACCATTCTCTTTTAAATGTTCAACGCCATTTCTACGAATTTTGTAACCTCAAAGATTATCTTTCTTTACACCGCATGTTCTATCGCTGAGTTCCCTTTATAATTAAAGCCACGGAAATTTAAGAATACAAAAAGAATCAAAGAAAAGATAATGACCATTGTAAAATTTGACGACGACACTAAGTTACGAAATAATATACTGTGACATACCGTCACAGTGGGTTTAGACGTTATAAATATTTCACACTTTATAGCCCGACGACGGGGTCTAATGACCAATTTAACGCTTATGAAGTGCAAATTCTCTGTCACACCGTGAAACGAGACATTATAATACCCAATTTCGGCTTCTGAAAGAATATAAATGGAGTTCGCACCTGGCGCGTCCTACTTGAAGCGTGGCGTAATTTTGTTTCAGCAGATATTTACAATATTATCCTTATGAAGTGACATGATTGTTTGATGTGGCCAGTGTTTTGAATTTGAAAAATTTAATGTTGTGGAATGACGACATTGTGTTGGTTTCTTTCATCATATCCTTTCAATCATTTATTTTGTTTGGAGTCTACTGCTAGATGTACGAACAGATAAGTAAAAATAAACCTTCGACCTATTTTTAAGGACTGTTAAATACAGATTACTTAACATGTCTTTTTAACTTTAGCAAAAGCAGAAAAATATATTTAAAATTTAAAAGTTGGCGACAGAACATTTTTCACTCAGAATGTGAAAAATGAGAGATACAGTAAACTATTCCTTAAGTGCTCCAGGAAGCAATATAATAGATGATACTTCAGCTATCCCAACTTGCACTTTGCAAGGTATCTTTAACGATGAGCACCATTGAAAACTTATTTAGACTATTTTCATTACAAAGATGGTTATCCGTAATTGCATGATTCCACATCCTACTATACCTACAATGTTAGAATTCACAATTTTATAATGTTTATGTAACAGTTTCATAATATTTGATTCTTAATAATTCCCCAGAAGTATTTTTCTACTAGAAGATATGTAAAGAGTTACAGAATAATAAAAATGACTTTCTAATGTACTGTTATTATACTAATCACGCATCGGCGCCCCATCGTGATTTAAGATTTTCTTGACGTCATTTTGTGATGTATAGTGCAATTTTGCTGGAACACGTTATATTCAAAACCCCTTAGCCTGATGCCTTAATTACCTTTACCTTCTTCTTCTATAATGATCACCTGGAATCATCATATGCATCACATCACATTTAGACGGAAGGTTGGAATCTGC
>LGAG01000764.1:1093617-1104669 GCA_001278395.1 Lerema accius
GGATAGATTTTATCCCGTTTATAGGTTCCTGTGGGATGAATTCTACTCTTCTGCGGGCGGGTATCGTCTAGTTAAGTAATAATTGGTCTTCCAAATTATACAGCAAGATTTTGTAAAAACGTACACAAAGCCCCATAAAAAGTTAACGTTAATTAGCAAAACTTGTTCAACGTGGTGAGTATATACTAACGGTATATGAAAATTAAAAATCCCTGATGTAGAAAAGTATGAGATCGACCAAACAACAAGAAATAAAATATGTAGCAGGAAAACGTCTGCCCATTTTTCTAGTATTTATACTATTAATGTAGAATCGTTAGCTATTTCTTGAGAAAACTACCTTAATAAGTGGACTAAGAATGCGTAGAACAAGCTGACTGCACGTCACAGTAGACTCAGCTTCACGAAATGCTGACGTGACGGAAAATATCGAGGTAAATGTCTCCCTGAGGCATTTATCATGCTAACACTCTTGTAACTTCGCTGTGATCGATGACTCTATCGCTTTTTCCTGACTTGCCATGAATATTGCCAGGGTCAATTTTTATATAGATTTTTTGTCAGCACAATACCAATTTGTTGGCAGTCATCGACCTCAAAATTTGTTGTTGAATTTTCGAGGTAGCTAAATATGATGTAGACTTAAGGTGACTCTTTTAATCCCACAATCCAAGTCAAACAAAACGAGGGTTTCAGAATGAAATTTTAAAGCCTGTCTGCATAAAGGATTACAGAAAATATAAAAAGTACAAATTTGATCCCGTTCCAATTAAAATTTTAGTATAGGTAGACGATTTGAAAAGAATATTTTTATTAGGTAAGCACTGTATTTATACTTCATATTAGAAAAATATATTTGCTATTGAATATAAAAATCGTTACTGCAATACACAAGTAGTTTGATTAAAGTATTAAATTTAGTTTATTATAAGTTATAACAAGTACCTATAAGTTTATACTCCCATTTTACGTAAGCTACTTTATCATTAAAACCCCATGATTTGCTGAGGTACGACAACTCCAAATACCTACATTAGAAACAAATCGATAACACCTCCTGATTTCATTGACAAGGGAAAAGGAAGAGGCCCTCAGTAGCTTACTTTGTCACTTTCGGTGTGGCTTATGTGATTGAATTGACACAATTGAAATGGGAAGTGAATATACGTGTTTTGGGGGTTCCGTATCTAATGAAAAACGAAATGTAAAACTCTCGTCTGATGCCAATTCCTCTTTTCTCCAAATTTACTGACTAAAAAAGTTTGCATTTGGTATATTTTGAAAGGGTTACATGACTTTTTAATGCAAAGCACTGGTAACATATTATAAAGATTTTATAGAAATGTTTTAATGGCTAAAAAAAATATTACGTGGATAACAGTTTTTACATGAAAATATCTCAAAATATTGAAAATTAAACAACGGTTCTTTTCGCAAATTACAAAAACAAATATTACAAGTATATTACAGCTCAAGGCGGAGAATCTCAACTTAAATTCTTATGACTAAATTATTAATAGAATAATTAACAGGAATTATGGTATTAGTATTTGTAACAGGAAATCTAAAACACCTGAAATCGATTCACACTTGGCAATATTTATCCTTAATTTCTCTCGCAAAAGAACCAATACGACGAGCCTATACGAATCATAATCTTAAGACACTTTTACATTGAGATGTTTTGACAGGATCTTTCAAAAGATATTAGACGACTTTGACATAAATCAAGAGCAAACAAGGTTCTTTTCGATTACGTGTACTTCGAATTTTTTTTAATGTAATTTTTCATCATCGTTATATCTATTGATGTCAATGAGCCCCATACAAGAAAATTAAGGACTAAAATGCACAGGGGAACTAACGCAGCGTCGAGGGGGAAAAAATATGAAACGTATTATTATTAAATAACGAATATTTGTTATAGGCAAATATACCTTGGTTATAAGTAGCTTATACATAATTTTTTTAACAGGCTTATAAAAACTAAAAAACATTACCTATTATTTTTTTAACGGTAAAACAATTTATTAATTCCAATATAAAGGAACGTACTACTGCGGTACTAGAAATATAGAAATAGGGCACGTTGCAGTACAGACCGGCCCCATTCAGATCCTTTCCCGTACAGTCTTAAAGAGCAGAAAAGCGTAAACAATTTGAAATCGTACGTTCTGTTTAAGCGGAAGTTCCCACTGAGTGGACTTTTCAATTTTGCCAAGTGCACGGGAATTTATACTGGAGAACATCGAGCTATTTTCTTTTCATTTCAAGAAACTGGTGCTTTGTAAGCACTTTGAGCCTTTTCATAGAACGTCACATGATAACATAAGTTAAGACCATATTCCGTACGATTTGTCTTTTCATTTTTCAGTAATCAATTACATCGAGTGTTTGCGTCTTACGGTCAACTCAACGCTAGAATATAACATATATTTTAACTACTTCTAACGACTACTACACGCTTTTTATACATAAATATTTACACCGTTATTTCAACCTGACTATGATCCAGGCAACTGGAACGGTATTTCGGTAAAAAATATAAGAATCATTAATTCGTATATAAATATTTTCAATAGATATAATTTGAGACACCAAAAAAATAAGTCTATATATATATATTATTATATACATTTATTTATTCATGTTATATTATTGTAATTTTTATTCAGATATTGGTAAAGCTTTTTTAATTTCCTTCTATCCGCCTTTCGGTAATTTGGTTAGTTCACTAAAAGTACTTAAGTCATTTTGTATGTTAGCAGACAGAAACGCATACAAAAATATCCGTCACATTTAGAAACCAGGAAAACGTCAACAATTTAGGATAGTACTTATTTCTTCACCGGAAGCTGCATCTGACTAGACTTTTCAATTTAGTGGAGTATGAATTTTGCGCTGGGAAACGTCGTGTGTTTTCTTTTCATTTTAAAAGAGCAGTCACAGTGCTTATGTTGCGTTGTCGCTTTGCTGTTTTATAGTTAAAAAATCACCACAGTTTAAATAAATTGACCTTAATGTTTTTAATATTTTCAGAAATAAGATTTACTCGTATATCATTATCATTACCCAGCACAGATAAAAAAAAAATTAAAAATGACTTAGGTATATCATTGCAAAAAATATTATAATACAAATACAAAAGCACAGTTAGTTGAGCAGTTTAGTTCTAATAGTAAATGTTGCCATAACTATAATAGCATCAGTGGCATAATTCGATAAACTTTCTTTACAATACTCAGTATGAAAGATCAAAGACCCCGATAATATTATGTTTTTACAGCTAATCCAAATTATTTTTAAAATTTATTAGAAAACTAAGTCACGTTTGTTTTGTTGTACTTTTAAACGCTGTATACCTCGATTGTTTTGTCGTCGACAAAAACAATACATATCGCAGTTTCAGGCGTAACTAGTTATAACAGGGTGTAATCTATATTCAAGCACTGATTTCTAACATTCCTCTTCAGTTATAATAGTTTAAAACATCTATTAATACCGTGGATAAGTCAAAACTCAAGTAAACTTTTGAAGATGAAGTTAAGGAAGTTCGGTGAAACAATATCACTCAGATATTGTTCGAAACCATCCAGAGATTTTGAACTAACTTTGAATCCTATTGGTTCCTATTTAAGCGTAGTCAAGTAATAGAAATAACTAATAATAAAATTATCCTATGGTACAGTTAAAGTCTCTTCTCAGAAGATAACAATTACGGCGTACTTCATCGTAGTACTATAGTGAAAATTAGCATATTGCACAACCTTTGGTAGCGTTGGTAGCATTTCGTAGAACTTATTAATGCGTTCATGGCCCGATGGCTTATGCCAACTGAAAATTATCGACCGAGTTGAGCAAATTTGGGCGTAGTTGGGAATCGGAGGAATGATAAAAGCAAAACTTCCGGTGCCTGCTCATATATGCAGAAAGTCTGATAGAGAAATTTACGTTGGTGGGAATTCCACATATCTCAATCTTGTCAGTCTTAGAGTATCTATAGAAGAAGTACTCCACATATTTAAAAGATTATTTGCCAACAGCAAAATATGGTCATACCAGCCAACAAACACATACAATGAATAAGTCAAGTTAACGTGGTGGATAGTAAGTACATTCAGACAAGGTAGGCAAAAGCGACTTATGCTTTTTTTCAGTTCAGTGAACGCTTTGTTGTTTTGATCCAGATGATATTTTTTGATCCCCATTTATCGGAATTAGCTAAACTATGTTAGACAACATTACCTCTTAAAATTACATACTTATTTTACTTAAAAAGCCACGTAAAATCTTCTTTAACACTAGACGATGCCCGCGGCTCCGCCCGCGGAAAAGTCGATAAACAAAATATTGATTTCGTCCCAAGGGAACCTATAATCGGGATAAAATGTATCCTATGTCCTATTCCTGGATGCAACCTATCTGTGTACCAAGTTTCAGCTTAATCCGTTCAACGGTTAGACCGTGAAGGAGGGACAAACATCCAAACATCCAAATATCCAAACATCTTTACAAACTTTCACATTTATAATATTAGTAGGATTAATAACGCTAATATAAAGTATATAATTGATTATTAAACTTTAAGTAAAACTTATTCTCGAGACAGAATTGATAGGAGACCTTGTGAAATTTGTTTATCAATCAATGTCGTATAATAAGTCGGTTTCCATGATATCTGTCAGATTAGATTATGACAGATTGTCGCGAGGTATCACCGTTTGATTGATTATGATTGAGTTCTGTAGTTTCAGGCTGCGGGGCTCTTACAATATATTCGGACCAATTCGCTAGGTCTCTTTTTTCTTTGAAATACTAAACAGCTTCAAAGCAGGAATCATCACCCATTTTAATAATGAGGTGTTGATGATGACGTAATAGATTCAAATGTAAGTACATTACGACTATGATTAAGGCAGTCGAAAGATTTTGGGTGCCTTAGAACTTTTGACTACTATGATGCCACACTGTAGCAGTATGGTGAAAAATACTCTAGGCTTACTACATTTAAAAAAGCCTTGTGTCCTGTAACAGGCTATTAACAAATTGTATAAAGAATTGGGAATATTATCCATTTATACTTCCTGCTCTCTTTAACCCTCTAACCAAATTAGTAAGATTGAGTATCGAAAGAGACGAACAAACAAAGACCTAGTGCAAACGACATTTTGTTCCAATATCTAAGTGATGGAATAATACGTAAAAATCTAGAAGTAAATAAAATTTAAGTGTCTGTTTGTAATATTAAAATTCTAGTTATTTTACTTGTTTACCTTCGTTTCGGCATAGGTTTACCGAAGCGAAGCGAGGGTGGGTCCACTAGTATCAAATAAAGACAGTTTTAAATGAGGCTACTCCCTAACACATAAAGCGAGAAACATGTCACCCACTAGTCACTCATTTAGAGATGAATCTAGACAGATTAGTTTATTTGAAAGGTAATTATTAATGATTAATTTAACGTTTGTTTAACAACTATTAAAGTCTGAGGATTTACCATTAAAGTTACGAACAAGTATTTTGATCAATTAATGTTAGCTTAATATAGCCTTCCATATTGATTTTTAATCACTGACGCAAAAACAAGGGTTCGTATAAGTTTAGCATGAGGTTGAATGTATTAATTAATTGGAAGCCTTGTTTGTCGAGATATTTTCAGAGATTATTTTGGTGGAAATTTAAAATTGTAATTGCTACTGTATTATTAATTTTACTGGCAGTAAGAAAGAGAAAAGTTATCGCTAGAAACAGGGTTAATTTTGACGATTACATCAATGATTTTGTACTATTACGGGCCGAGGAAAAATTAGGTTGCCACCTACATGTAAGTAATCACCATCTTCTATGAATTTGGGTACTGAGAGCTGAGAGGTAATGGCCATGTCAGACCCGAAATATAAATATTTAAGTATACCTACATATTTTCTATATATCTTGTGATGAAAGCAATCCAGGAATACCTCAGAAGCAAGCTCTTTACGCAATTGCTAATTATTAAGCCGAAACCTCAAAAAAAATTCTTTATTAGTCATCATCCATACAATATCAGTAAGCCAAAGAAATCCACCTCCATACCAAAACCGCTTCTGTAATGAAATAAATGTAATAGATAATATTTATGCAACGTTCAAAGCGAGGTTCAGACAGAGAAAACTAAAAATAAATCTTTCATTTCTGTTGATTTATCTGCAATACTGCGCTGAGCTAACATTGCGAGTGAACAAAGAGCCACTCGCAGACAAACTTTTGAATTTTGCAGTTCAAACAACCTTAAAAATACACATGACTCCGCGAACTAAGATGTATTATTATGAATTTTGATTTGCATATCGGAAACTTTGTTATTGTTATCCTGATATTTTAGTTCTGGAGTGAATGTTAAAGTAATACAATATCGGAACGTACGAGTAAAGCGGAATCTACCTCGATTTTCAACACTATTTACTATACATAGATGAAATATACAAATTGAAATGATACCCATTTAAATTGAATAACACGACGACTCGGTCAACGAAAGAGCTCCTCAGTTATTCAATCTCAGTCCATTCAAACCGGCAAGTCGTTCTTTCTGAGTTTACGAGAAAGGAAGCTTGTAGTGGTTCGTCAGCGGTATTCAATGAGTCGGCCCGCTTAACTCTGTACAGAGTGCGTCGGGTAAAGCAAACAACGCACGCATTCACCCTGAAGCCCGTTCTTTCTAACATTGGGTACATAATCGGAGGCAATGCCCGGGTGCCTTTTCACTGAACGCTAGCAAACTTGTTGGTTGTGGACGAATGAGTGCTTGAAATGTTTACTGATAGTTGTGAGGCAAGACGTCAAAGGCTCATTTACAAAACTAGATATTCCTGAATGAGTTAGTAGAGGATGGTATATTAAAAAACATACTTGCGTATGTCTATTGATAAAATTCATAAGTATTTAAAATATACTATTGCCTGAAAATTTTAAACATAACTGTTTAAGAGGAAATTGTAAGCCGTATCGATGTGGAACATAGAGTCCACTATGTAAATGTACATTACTTAGTAAATATGAAATGTTTGAATTTTAATCTTCGTTTAAAGATTACTATCGAATATCGAACGATAACTACCTTAATTAACGTGTCCTTCGAAGTACGGAAAAGCTTGATAAATTTTCGAGTAGCAATTACCTATCCACTTTCGGCCTGCGCCCGCAGTTGCTTAATTTCGTCGATAACTTAGACCGACGTAAGCCACCGGGCTGTGAGCGCTTCATAACTCACTTTACTATACTATAAGAGGAGTAAATCTTAACACAGGAATTCTAAGATGCAAATAGCCTCTAGTAAGTTGTGCAATTCGCTACAGATGCCGGCACAAAAAGCCGAGAAGACCTTGCATCGTCAGCAATTTACGCTTGTAGGACACTCCTACTTTGTCACAAAACACCTCTTCTGGCACTTCGAATAATAGTTATTCTGTGGTTTGATTTTAATTTTTAAACTTATTTATTTACGAGTAACTCTTCTTTATTACTTTACAGCTGTCTTTGGTTTTATTATGTTTATAAAAATGAAATCAAAAAAACATAAACAATTTTATTTTATCCCAAAAATTTTAGAAGAGTAGAGAGTATAATGTTTTTACCACTAAATAAAATGGCAACGCAATTGTGATATACATATATAAGGTATTTTTCCAAATTAGAAGTTTTTTAAGGCATTTCAGATTGTACTTTATCTGAGAACCTACTGCTTAATCCATAGATAGATAGGTATCGTAAATATAAAGTAGTAAAGTTAATAACAATTTATCACAATGATAACCCAAAGTTAATAAAAAATGTTATACAGTTGCTTTGCTGATCCTTACATTCCCTACTTACTCTCCTTTCACCATCGCTAAACCCAATATTACACAGCCTGCCTTTAATATTACAAAGTATAAAGAGAACACGCAAATAAAAAAGTAAGTCCAAAACAAACAGAGAATACTATTTTAAATACTGGTCAGAAAAAACCCTTTTTATTCCGGCTTAGACAAAACGCACCTCCGCTGTTCAGCTTTGCAGTGTCAGGGAAACATACAGAGGAATATAATGCCGATCCATGGACGTCGTCAGCTAAAGGAAATGGCAACCGATGCCCAATTGGCAGGAAGTCAGGAAAGGGAGAATTAGTTAGCATTGTCTATAAACGAGTACTCCTTACATCCAAAAATCCGCCTGGTTAAAACGGATGAAAGCAAAAATTATATAGCCCATATCACACACATATTGGACAGATCCAATGACGTGCCAAAGGACATGACATACATACATTATTAAATTCAATTGAAGCTTGGTTTGTATTAACTGACCATATTTCTGCGTTTACCCATCCTCTAACATATGCAAATTTCATGAAGTATTCAATTATATGTAGGATGTTTGTCAACTTCCAAACCCGTACATCTACAACTGACTTTGCTTCGGACGTGCATTGAATTACTCGTTCGCCGAGTGTCAAAGGCTTCCACCGACGTATGTCGTTTAATCTCCAACGCTAAACTGTTCACTCATGTTGGCTTTTAAAATTCTTATAATACTTCGCCTTTGCGTGTAGTTTGGCAAATCGTCACATGTAAGCGTGCGTCAAAGGATAATGGATTGTTGAAACGTTGGAATGTTGGAATATTCTGTGCTTTCATGTTTTAACAGGCTGCGTTTGTTCCCGTCAATCTCAAAAACCGCTTGTCTGATTTGGATGCGGTTCAGTGATACGAGTTTATACACGTCCTCTAACCAAACTCGAGTGGGTGAAATACTCACGATTTTTAAATGGACTACTAATATAACCTTTTAACTTGACTAACCTGCACGAAGACATTAACTTCCTCGGTCCGTTTAGTAAAGAATTGAAAAATACTATTTTGCATTTCCGACTGTCATTAATAGGACCTGCTACCAAGCTACCTGGTAACAAACTAACGATCCTCCCTACAGTACTTGTGGATTGTCATGATGCCCATAAGTGGTATAAAATGTTGGCACTCGTTTACTATTTTTGTATACGGTAAAAAACATCTGAAAATATTCAATGTTAGTTTTATTTTAATCGATTCACAAATAAAACTTGTCATACACAGACATATCCTGGATTCCAACATCGTCCCAAAAATACGTTCTACTTAGACAAATCCAATACTTTTTGTTGAAATATTAGTTATTATAATGATTAAATTTTAGTGAGTGTAAAAAATATGCTTTTTTCAACAATGTTTTAATGCAACGACAAGCGTAAATTTTTAACACTAGAACTACAAAAATACCAACAATATCACTAGCTATCGATAATTTACTGAATAATTTAAATAGTTTTACTTTTTGTATATATTGCTAGTAGTTTTATTATAAAATCATTTTCCTAAAGATAAATTCTCGTGACAATTGCTAAAAAAATAACATTTATTTTAACTTCATGTATTGGTGATTTCGTTTGAGCAGACTTTTTATTTTTATGATACTTTGATTTGAATACGAGGCGTTCTCTTAAATAACTATATCAAGTCAACTGTCAGTCTTGGAAACGGGCAGGTAAAATACCTGAAGGGGTTTAATAACAAAGGTGACAAGACATTTCCCTACAAAACAAAGCATAACATTTCTAAAGGTTTGCAGAAAGGTAAAGGTAAGGGCGATGTTACAAGGGTTATGGGACAGATGGTGATGTCACCGCAAGTTCGGTTTGAAATGGGACTTTTAATATCGGTCCTTTGACGTGTGTTTATTTAAATTGAATAGTGGACTTTTTGGTGTCTTTGGCTGTTAATATGATGTATATTTGACTTGATTTGTAAGTTTTAATAGATGAAAAGCATGGTTTAGTCAATCAGTAAATAGTTAATGTGTTTTTCATATGACCAGAAAAGTGTAGCAAATTCTTTCTATACGCGAAAAAGTTATACAAGGATTCTTTGCCTTTAAGTGAGTTTGAATCCCAAAAACCTATAGAGGAAGTGCAAAAGTGCTACCAAAACGTATGAAGCAATGAAAAATATGTATGACTCCAAAAACAAAATTGCTTCAGGAAAATGTCTGGAAAACCAGGAAAATTACTTACTCACTCACGTCTCGACGCTACGGGGGCTAATAAACTAAATTGGAATAAAGATAATACAGCACGACGCTGAATATTATAAAATTAGGCACGTCAGTTCGTATGAGCTTGTATGAATATTGTAAATATAAAATATACTCCCGCGAGTGTCACAGATCGTAAATAAGGAATTTACAGCGCCATCGCACGCCTTGCCTATTCATGAGTTAAATTTTGAAAAATTCTCCCTTGATGGTGCTTTAGTTGGAAGAAAATAAGGTTAACGAAAATGTTACTCGTAGAACACGGTGAATAATTTAAGCATAATTGGACTTTTCTTCATTGGCCGACTGCACTGACTTGACAATTATATAACACAGTAATCTAGGTTACTCTGTGATGTGTTGCGACATCGATGTCGGCAAATACATTTCACCTACCCCAACACAACACGATGACTCTATAGTTTAAACTCAGACTAAAAATATATAGACTCTGCCTTCGGAACAATAAAGCGTAGTCAAAAAAAAGATAAACGAAAATAGCAAATGATCACGTTTCCCGGTACATTGCTCGGCAGACTGCTCGGTGGCGTATGACAGATCGTAAAAAAAAGAATAAAATTGACCTCACTTTTTTGTTCTGAACACTTTACCTAAATACTTTTTGGTCTGAGAATTCAAATTAAGTTTTTATAGTTCTATAGCGGAAAACATACAAAAAACAAACAGATCAAGAACCAAGCAAAAACTAACAGCTCACATAACCACGCATAACTTTAACGGTCTACATTACAAAAAAAATACTTGTTATTTTGTCAGTATCTGATCCTATGAAAATTCCTAAAGTTTCGACAGACAATACCCAGGTATCATATTATCGTCAGCTTTATTTAAATTTAATTAGTTATGAAACAAAGTAAGGTACGAAAAATTTACTGTTTTACCTACTCACATTGTTTTAGCACCATTTTAGACATTTAATTTACCTAACCTAAATACCATATG
>LGAG01000764.1:1117580-1128426 GCA_001278395.1 Lerema accius
TTCAAACAGCTTTAGTTTGCGATAAAAAAATAATTGGCTAAAATATGTAGTTCGAAACTAAGTTACTAGAAAAATTGTGATAGAAAATTTGTAGTAATTAATTGTAAAACAAAAAACCCGTGTGCTAGAATTTTTAATAATATTACAATTGTATTAATAAAATACCTACAGCCTAAACATAAAACACTGTATTTGGAATGCTATAATGGAGAGAGTCTGTGAATTCGTGTATTGCATGCATATTGCATCAATACAATATTTTTTGGACTATAATACTGGTAGAAATGTTCCAATTTAAATTGCGTTATAGAGGAAATGTAGCATCGTCTCGGTCCTTGTATGAAGGTTGTCCTACACGAATGTCAGGACCGGATATTTGATTTTCTTTAGTGACGGGTCTTATTTCTACAGATACCGAATTTCTTGAGAAATGAAAATATGTAAGGTTTCGTATTTCAAATTTTATTACACACTAATAGACCCGCCCTCGCTTCGCTTCGGTAAACCTATGCCGAAACGAACGTAAAAAAAAGTAGCTTAAGTTACTCCTTACTACATCAGCTATCTGCTAGTGAAAGTCCCATCAAAATTGGTCCAGCCTTTTCAGAGAGTAGCCGGATCAAACAGACAGACAGACAAAAAGTTTAATAAATCTTATGTGTACCGTGTACACAAGTGTGCATTTAGTAAAAAGCGGCTATTTTAATATTACAAACTGACACTTCTATTTTGTCTAGTTGTATACACATACGAGTATGTATAGATACCAACTACTGCGTTCATGGGTTCATGTTTCATATACCCTCTTTCTGTTGCTGTCGGGTAATAATAACTTCTGCACGACTACACTACATGTAAAGATACGAACACAGCCACATACTCTAATACCACACAGCTCGGAGTGAAGAACAGACACCATAATGTGATCTATCATTTTTACGAGTCTCCCATAAAAGGCCTGAGCCGCTAGCCGAGTGTATGTAACAGCCTATACGGAGCGTTCTAGTGGGGAATTCACTAAACTTTACGTTGTAATATCCACTATATTCGGTAATGTATCGCTGGCGCGGCGAACGAATATCGCGGGCTGTGTCGGTCGGCTTTCGTGAGATATGATCCCAGTCGATGAGTTACGCTGGAAAATATTTCTCTGCTACTGAACTGTATCTAGTTTTGTATCAGTTTGAATAATGTACTTTTATTCAGTACTGTGATTTATGTGCACGATATCGTACTGCTTCTGCTATTAATGAACACTTTAAGAGGGATTTAAAGTAAAGTTACCTCGTAGCTTATTTCACCATTGGCGACGCTATCGCAGAGTACCTATTACAAGGATAATGCTCGCTGCATTAATGCTTCACCACAGTTATCTACCAAACTCAGATATCTATAGCTACTGACCTTTATTATTTTTTGGTAAGTTGAATGTGAACGAATAAATGTGAATGCCGGCAATTTATATTGTCTTGTCATTTCTACTGTATAGTACAGCTTAACAGGACCTTTCTAAGGCTGAAATGGACGACGACGGCTAGGTTGTTGAAATCAACCTTTCCCAACCAGGAATAAGGAATATAAGAAATAAAACAAACACACTACTTTACTTACTGCATTTGATATGCAGACATAGGCCCATTAACATGACACCTAACTGATACTCTATATACTCAGACCAAAAAATATAACAGACTCAGTGTTCAGAACAAAAAAAGTGAGGTAATTTTTTTTACTTTTTTACGATCTGATGTATGTCACCGAGAACAGGCTGCCGAGCACGGAAGTAAGAAGTAAGACAGATACATTCTTTGCTCTGTGCTGCCGAGAAATGTACCGGGAAACGTCATAATTTGTTATTAATGTTATTTTTTTCCCTACTACGCTTCTTTGTTCCGAAGACTGCGTCTATATATTTTTTGGTCTGTGCTCAATTACTGACAAATACGTGGAACTTTGAACTTCCTTTTCACGCAGAGGGTTAAAAATATTCCCCAACGTAACACTATTAATAATTTCAGCGCCTCAACATCTCCGAGCTTATCGAACGAATCTCACCGGTAATCCTACTTCGAAACTTTACCAATAACGTTCGCCAGTAATCTCCCATAAAGCGATTGACAGCGATTCTTTCGTAAGTAATATTGAGTACAAGATTGGATTATAAGTTAACGAAGTTCGTGGTCTGTTCGTTAAGGAACTTTTCCGCGTAAGTGTACTTCATAACGTTATTTGTTTATAAGCACTTTCTCGAGTGTTGCGGTAGAACCAAATGATATCATTGTTTTTGTATGTAACCGACAAATAAGCAGAAAACTAATCTGTCCTAATACTACTGTATAAATGTACTGTGTAACTAATACACGATGGCAAAAAATGTGTCTGTCTCTTAATCTGTTTGTCAAATGACTCTTTTTAATCGAGGGAAAAATTTAGGGTATATTTTATTTGATTTGATAATTCTCTTGGATGAGTTGAATATTTAATTATTTGAGCGCGTGATAGATTAATGTCGAGCATTATGACACGTACTGTCACAAGAAATGTTAACAAAAATATTTCTTCTAATGAATTCTGTTGTATGTTTGATTCACGAACCGAGACGAACCGAAGCGGGGACGTGTTGGTATTCTCATACATTGTGTTTGCACATCATAGCAAAGTTGATTATATAAATAAAATATTTTATCTGAACGATAAAAACTTATTCATGCTACTCACTTTGTAAATTCGGAAAGGTATGATAAAGTAAGCGATTGTCTGCACAAACGTTTATTCTATCGGCTTAAGGAAAGTGAAGCCATCTTTTAGACGTATAACAAAGTATATTATACGTAAGAGTATCCAAACATCGTGGAAATAAAGAGCCGAAATGAACAGCCGCGTGAACGTTACGAAAAATGACACTTCATGTTCATATAAATGTACGAACATTTAAGCTCGAATTGCGCTGACTGTGTCGTGTTGACTGCTTTATCTTTTGTTTACGAGAGGGATCGTTTTGGAAGCTTGTTTGAGAAAATTTAAACCTCTTTCATGCTTATTTTACGTTTCTAAACTTGTGAAGATGTCGCACGAGTCGAAACAACTCATGTTACATGGAAACTAAGCAACTCTATTCACTTAAGGCCGGTGTTATGTTGTGCCAGCGTTTCGAACATTTACGGCGCTAGTTACGATCCTGTAGTGGCTGCTTTTATGTTATACTTAATTTGGTGTAATGTTCGCTGTATTATTTTATCTGTTTTGTTCAAGGATGAGCACGGACAACTGTTTCAGTGAAGCTGGTTATTAGTACCAAGGGTAACTTAACTTATGAATGTTAAGTTTTAGTTCAAGTGTGTCACCATAATATCTTCTTCTCTTATATATAAAAATCAATTGTTGTTCGTTAGTCTTGCTAAAATTCGGGCTGGACGGATTTGGCTAATGAATTGTTTTGAAATATTCAAGAAAGTCCAGGGAAGGTTTAAAAGGTGATAATATGTAAAAATGTTCAAATTTTTCATTGATTCTGAGGCGATACTAAGTTAAGAATAAAAAAAATACTAGAACGTCTTGTGAATTCTTTTAAAGTAACCAAACGCGTGTAAGCAACATAAAGTTAAGTTAAAGTGGGGATTATTAACACACGGTTAGTCAACAAAGATTGTATCACGTCTTCTTACAACAATTCGTAATGGACTTTAAACAAATGAATTACGCAATGATAACTCGTATGGTTTTTTTAAAAGAGCCCTTTTAGTGCCGGCGTTGCCTAGGCGTTTTCTATAATTAATGGTACTCGTAAATGTATAAGCACTTATTTCTTCAACTATTAACCCAAGTAATTACTAGACTGTACCAGTTGAAAACCAATTTCTTGGTTGTTCGAGTTGATAGATTTCAGTAAGAAATGTCAGGATTCGGAATTTATTTTCGACCTTTCCCTTTTTATTGTACTCGTGGCAGTAAAGAAGAGTTCAACGCGACCGTAAGATCATATATCAATTTTGGGTGTTTCATGCCAAAGGAATCCCTTTCACATTAGGTCTGGGAATACACGCTGGACCGAAAACATCTGTTTCATTTAATAATATTATCGTATATATTGAATAAAATAGATACAGTGTTTTTACCAACGGTTCGGCGTATTAGTGATAAACTAAAATCCTAACAGATTGAATTCGTGGTCTGAAATATTATACTGTGGAATCTCCAATTGGTTTCATTTCCGTCTATGACACATACGAAGTGCCAAAGAATACTAATATGATACTCAAATATGATAAGTTAGGTTAGGCTTCTTACGTTAGACTTAATATTTCTACTACCTGTCTCTTATACTTCCTATCCGTATGGCATAATGGCTACCATGACGTATCGCCAAGCAATAAATATATGCAGCAAATATTCTTTAACGCTTATAATAAGTATCACGACATATTGTCCCATCCACTTTTCATCATCGATTGGGCGTGGACGTCTTCTTATGCTTCGTCTTTTAATAAAGCATACCACAAATATTAAATTTAATCTATTGGTACACATTAAACTTTCAGCTCCGTATTTCCTTTGCAGAAAGCTCAAAACAACAAAATAGTAGAAAATTCCTACACTTCTAAACAAAACTTGTCTAGAAAGAGAAATACAAGGACCTTTTCCATCTAAAGAAACGTTGTTCAAAGAAAAAAACTTTGTGAGGCGTCTCGGGAACTTTACTCGTTACAATATAAGGGGAATCGTGCTAATTTAAAATCGCATTGCAACTTGCAGCCAACTGTGAAAAGGTCTTTTAGGTCCTTTTATAAATAAATAATAAATTCTCTTTGAGGGTTTAAATGCGAAAATGTTTCTTATTCAGATGTCTTAAAGTCGAAGGTAACATTACGAAAATTTATTTGACTCTTTAGGTGTAACCCCTATTGGCTTATCCACCAGTATAAAGTGTAAAGAAAGAAAAAGTAGAAAAAGTGGTTTTATTTTTAGTACTTTAACCTTAATAACTTGATACTAAAGTTTTCACCTGAATAACTGATGAATACCAAGAAAACCTTTTAAGTTTTTACGTAGTAAATTACCACTCGGCCTATTCAATTAGCGAGCCGTAAGCGTGAATAAAGATATTTTGTTTATGAACTAGGACAGTTAATTTTCTTATTTCTCTCTCTTTCTTTCTACTTAGCCGTTTTGTTCATTTGATTTTCCATAGTAATTAGAAATTAGAAAATTCATTACTTTCTGTTCGAGTATAGCTTCCAATGATTATTTAAAAAAAAAATTATAACCTGCATAATAAGTAATCGCTATATGCCTATGAAAAATGGATACCAATATGGATACCAAAAATAAAAACGTAATAATTACTGGGATCCTCATGTAAACAAACAGTTTTCATTTTCCCTTTTGAATTTAAATTTACGATGAGTGACTGTTGACAACCGAACCCTAAAAATCAAAGGGCCTAGAAGTAAAGGGGCTTAAGTATCACGCATAATTTAGGAAAATACTCGACATTAAAATTGGAATTGGGATAGAAGTCTTCGTCGGCGAAAGTCAAACTTATTTCCGGTATTTCGTCAAATATTCAGTAATTGGTTTAGTGACGATATGCAAATGGGCTCCGAAACCCCGGTTCTCCATTAGTGATTATCGGCTTATCCTACGAGGTCTGGTAATCAGATCTGCATTCATCATTTTAGGAACAGAAGCCTGCGGTGTTTCAGCTTTTACGACTTTGGTTCAACGGATTATTAGAGCTTCTCATTTGAAGATCAAAAGCTTGCGTTTCCTGAATTTTCAGACGAGTTTTGGCTTAAATAAATATGGTTTTTACCTGAATACGAATGTGTTGGGATTATTTGGGATTATATTATATTTTCAGCAATACGTGTGATTGTAGGTCTGCGACCAAATAAAAATAATAGACTCAGTGTTGAGAACAAAAAAATGAGGTCAATTTTTTTCTTTTTTTACGATTTGATATACCAATGTCACTGAGCACGGTCTGCCGAGAAAAGTACCGGGAAACTTTATCATTTGTTATTGACGTTATGTTTTTACCTACTACTTCTTTGTTCTCAAGACTGCGTCTGTATATTTTTTGGTCTGCGATATAGGTGTGTATGTTTATCTCTAAAATTTATGTGAATTTCAAAAACATATAATTATATAGCGTGTGAATGACGAAAAATCCGATGTTACCTCATGATTATTTTGAATTCCATCACAATTTTTAGGCTGTAGAGCCTACCAAAGATGCTTGAGAAACATTACCTCCATTCTAGCGCAGTCAGGTAAAAATATACACCTATACGTACTAACTGATCGCAAATTGAATTTAAATATTCTTTCTTACATTCGAAATTCCCTTCTTTTAAAACATACGTGATTCTTTTCATACCTTTTTATACTCAACCTGTACAAATAAAGAAGTTACAGAAAGGTTTTCGTCGAAAACTTCAGAAATACTTCAGTGTTCTCAAAGTATTGGCTCTCAGCGGCCTTTGTAGCAGAACAGTCCTTACAATTTAGGTTTTTTTTTTAAGTAACATTACTGCTTTCGCTCGTAACTTTTTTAAAACCCTTATCGATCTCCGACGAAAATATTTTACGAGTATGTTAACAAATGCCGGATTTATTATTTAAACAAGCAAGGCTGTTTGTGGTCAAAATTTGACCATAAATTATCATGTGAAACATAGACTAAAGACGCGTTTGACTTCCGTAGTTGGCAAATGTTAATGTCAACGAAAACTGTCAATGGCTGTCACTAAGTCTAACGCACTTAGCGTACATGTGTGTGTGTATGTGTGTGTAAGAGAGAGAGAGAAAGGATGTATGTCTCATGCCGTATCTTTATCTCAATATTTCAATGTCTCTTTATTGCAAAAGGAGAGTACGGTTACTTGTGTTTTTATGTAGTTAAGTTGTAATTATTATTTTTTACTACAAAAGAGGCTTAAATTTTTACCCGCTTACGGCGAAGCCAAAAGGAATTTCAAATAAAAGGATTTCGACCGAAATGTATGTATGTCTGTATGTATGTACATTCATCTGTTCCCTCCTAACTCCTAAACTACTGGTCACAATTTGATAAGTGGGATATCATTAGAAGCGTCTCGTTATTCCGCTGGTTATAGGCTACATAAAATTATATTTTATTACATTATTTCTAAAACTAGTGTTAGAATCCTATGAATAACAAATCTCGTAATATTCTCGTTCAAACAGTAACCAGTACAAACAAACTGGAATAAAAGCGATACAGAATAGAAAGACCTTCGAAAGAACTCTCCAGATGTTTATATCTTTCAAAGAAATTCTTTACAAGTTTTTTTTGGTCTACGCGAATAGAGATACTATCTATGATTTTCTATAGACGTCGACTCGGTCAGCGCGATCATACTCGTAGATTCAAGGGTTGTTTACGTATTTGCATATAACATTTTTATTTATACACACATATCTTTGTTACTATATTTAGGCACTTAAAAGAAAATAATTTTTCGTTTCAAAATAATAATTTCTTCTTGATTGGGTGTCTACACTTAATAGCTTACTAGGCCATTTTATTTACTAAAAAAACGAACTATAACAAGGTCAATTTTGTACAGTATTTTTTTTAATTTTATGGCGTATTTTTGAGAGACTCAGACTAGACATACCTACTATTAGGGCTATTAAAACGCTGTCATAGCAAAAGTTTTGCAATATGATGAGAATTTGATGAATGATTGAAAATTTAAAGTCTGACATGGAAAAGAAACGTTTCATTAAAATTATAAGAGAAATTTTGTATAAATACAAAATCAGACAAACAGAACAAGTAAGATCGTAAAAAAAAAAAAAATGGGTCTATTATGGGTCTTATACTTTTTGGTCTGAGTTTTCAGTATGCTAAACTATACCTCCGTGCAGTGCGCAGTGACCCTAAGTTGGTAAAAGCCAGCAAACAACGTTGTTCAAATACCGCGGCCGGCAGTGTAAGTTCGTTAGAGAACACTGCGAATCACGCCGGCCGATCTTAAAGTAAACTTTCTCTTACCAAACCGCTGGTTTTACTAACAAAAGCAAAGATATTGAAAAGGATGTATAGGACGTCACACATATTTTGATAAAGGCGTATTGAAATCAACAGTTTTAATGGCGGTTTCACGCATTATTTATGGTAGTTAGAGTTAGTTAAACTAGCTAGAGCATCTCAGGATGAGCTGAGGAATTTTATTCGCTATTTCTTCTATAGCTTATTTTCAAAACATTCATGGGTTTAATTGTATTACTGTTGTATGAATTAAAAAGCAAGTCAAAACAATCAAAACAAGCAAGGCAACGGAAGCGCGTAGGCGCACAGTCTTCTGATCTCGTAGCACGATCGTAGCCCGTAGTCTCGTAGCTTCTTCTACGTAGCATCGTAGCTTCCGACTACCTGGTTTTCTTCTTAGCAACAACGCGTCAGTGATATAAATACTATGACGTCACTGATTTTATGATTATCACAATGTGTTTCATTTGCTTACATGTTTGTTCACGTAAATCTTAATAACACAGCGCACGTGTGTTTGTCACCGAACTCCTCATAAACGGCTAGAACAATTTAAATTTTTTGAGGTATACTATGAGTGACTGAATATGGTTTCGAGTCACACTTGGACTTAGTAGATGGTGCTGTTGTCGAAATACTTTAAGGGACCACCCAAACCAATAGAAATATTACAACGCCACTAAAGCAAAAGTTATCCTCTACTTTACTAAAAGTTCATGATAACTGAAAGTCAAAAGTACCAGATATATGGAAAACTAAGTAATCAACCAAATTATAACCTTGAAGAATCGTTTGGTATTATTCAAACTAGAAACAACTTGGTGAGTTGCATAGACCATTATTTTTATTCTTTGTTGCTAGTTCTTGGGCCTACCATAACTATATATAATAACTAGCTGACCCGGCAGACGTCGTTCTGCAACATATTATTAAATATGATTTTTTTCACCTTGGGTTCGAAATACCCAAACATCTTACGGACCCCTATTTTTTCTAAAATAAAATATAGGCTATGTTACTCGTAGATAACGGAGCTTTCCAATGGTGAAAGAATTTTGAGAACCAGTTCAGTACTTTTTGAGTTTATCCATTACAAACAAACAAACAAAAATACAAATGTTTCCTATTTATAATATTAGTATAGATATAGTTTATAGCTATCATCTTGCAATAATGCACTCAGAGAAGCTCCGATATTTTCCACTCACATTCCTTGTGGAAAATCTTTGGTAACAGAATGTAATCTGCAGTTACTGCAAGAATCTTGTTTTCTTTACATTGCTAGAACTTTGCGGTTATTCGAAAAGGAACTGTATATACGTACATCGCCCTAAAATATTTTGTGGGTTGTTATGTTTGTATGTAAATCTTTGTTTCTTCTTTGATTTGAAAAACATACTTGAAGAAGAAGAAACGTTAATGTCATTAGAGAACCTCGACTAAAATTTTATCACAATAATGTAACTTAAATCAACTTAAAGGTTAATAATAATAATAGGAAGAAATGCGACTGCAATTTTGTTTTTAATTCGGGATATAGTAATAAAAAATATATAACCCATGTAAGTCACTCATAGAGACAAATCCAAGAACACGTCTAAAGTTGAAATTCGTAAAAGTCGTTTAGTCTAGGCAATGAAATTCACACATATATGCTCAAAACGTCTGTACTTGTAAACTGGTACTGAATACTGAGAAAAGTGTAAACTATTTTTGGCGAGGGACGAGTTTTTAGTAACTAAGTTACTGGCTACTACAAAATACTACCGTAGACCAGTCATTGAGAGAACAGAATATGATTTTCTTTTTGTAAGTCTCTTTAAAACGCTAAACGCTGACACACTCATACCCCCGCAGTAGGATTCCCTGTGTCACGGGTGACATGGACAACACAAATAACACATCACTAACACCCATGACCCGGGAACAAACATTTATCTGTCACATAAATATCTGCCCCGGCCGGGAATCGAAACCGGAACCCCTCGCTTCGCAGACAGGGTCACTACCAACTAGGCTACGGGGTCGTCTTTCTGTATAATAAAGGTTATTATAAAGTTTAAACTTTCCACATCATAAATTATTCCAGCGCATGGCATACATTACGGTGTCAGTTCCCTCCATATTTCCTCTGAAGTATGCGGAGACTTCGATTGCGGTGAAATATTTCAATACTCAGCCATTATATTGAGAGTATTCGTAATAGAGACCGGAATTCTTTCTTGGATTCGCAAGCCATTTTCAACTGTATCTGTTTGTGAAAGAAACTATAATAGCTTGCGTTCGTATGTAGTTCATTTGGTCAGTTGTAGTAGAAATAAAAATCTCATGTGTAACTGTAGTCTTCTAGTATTTTGTTCATAATTTCACTTTGAAAGAGTTGTATTTATTTTTGTAATGGTTGCCTACTCGTATGTTACATTGTAAAAGGTTTTAAGTTCTTTTTATTTGTATTTCATAAAAAAATCACTATACCTAGGTATTATTTTTTCAGTTTATGGAAATAAGTGACCCTCTCTTTTATTCAAAGATTTTTTATACGTAGTACAGAAAAACATTCTATTAATATTATTATAAAATTTTGTACAACAAATTAATACAATTAAATTCATATTAATGCAATCTTAACTTAGAAATCTAAAATTAATACATTAAACGAATAAAGGTACTATAATATTATGACTAGACTAGTAGTGCCATCTAGTAACAAAATTCGTAAGCATTTGACTTGTATGTGATTTTGTACCTAACTAGCTGTTGCCCGGGCAGCTCCGCTTACGGAAATTATATTTTTCTAGTGGTAGGTAATAATCAATAGTGATTCGG
>LGAG01000768.1:0-20955 GCA_001278395.1 Lerema accius
GGCCCGAAAAATTTTGTCTCAAAAATGAGACCGTCGCGGTTAAAAGGTTAAACAAAGGACACACCAGCCCAAACCAAATATAGATATTTAAATTAATCATTCAATAACCACATTGGGAATCGAACCCAGAAATCATTAGACGGCGGTCTCGCATGGCTGGTTACTATTGCGCAATACGTGTTGTCATGCTGCTTTAATATTTAAGGATTATAACTAATTCTCAAAAAGGAAGTGAGGAAAAGTTACTTCTATTTTAATCTCATTTTTTTAACAACCAATTTGGTTTTTCATTTAAGTTTTACAACAAGTAAGATTTACAAAGACTGTATAAGTTATTAAAAATATTTACTATAGTAAAACTAGTTTGTTTGAAATAAAAAACAAATAAAAATATATAAATCACTTTTATTAAAACACTCAAAACATACAACACTCATACACATCTTATTAGGTACGGTACAGAACTAGCATAAATAAATGTAATGCAGTGGTTATTTGAATATTATTTACCTATTCACAGAGTAATAATACCAGCCACATATTATCACAAATACTTAAGATTTTCCATTGTGTATAATGGTGATCGGGAGCATTATTTTTGATGTAATGATACAATTAGTGTAACAATTCGTATTATTATAGCTCACTAGCTGTTAGTTTTTAAGACAAAATAAATAATTGAATTTAGTGAATGCTCCCAATGATGGAGCACCTTAACATATTAAATTATTTTTTACTCAAACTCACCAAAAACCAAACCCTAAACCACTTCAAATATTATGCCACAGAGTAATAATAAATCATTGCTTCAAGTTTTGATAAAAAAATATAACATGTTCACACCAATGTAAATGAAAAATTCAGATGAAATGACTTGTTACCAATGCTTTTATTTATATGGTAAGGTGGGGTAAGACTAACACACGGGGCAAGACTAACACTGTCTATTATTTCGACATGCACTTGAAGAAACGACATGTGTGTGTTTTAGCCGAGGACATTTACGTTTGTTCTATCTTACACACTGGAAGAATTTTGTATTTAAGCTATACGTATCGAGATAATAGACAGTGTTAGTCTTGCCCCGTGTGTTAGTCTTACCCCACCTTACCTTAAAAGAAAGTAATATACATCTTGGAAAATTAAATAAAAACCCACCAAAGTAAAGCAGATGATTCGTTTAAGTATTGTCATGGTGATATTATTAATGCAATAAATATAATCCTATGGAACCTGTAAGAACTTAGGTCTATATCATGCTATTTCATACTGAAATATCATAACATTGACGTAGCCCTATTACAGATCAACATAAGGTTCTATTTCGCATGTATTTCGTACTGATATGTCAATAATAATAAAATTGAAATATCATATAAGGTTTAGTTTTATTTTAGAGATGGCAGTAATCTTATTGGTTATTTCTATAAAACAATCATCCTTATTCATTCAGATAGTTTTCTAATATCATAAGATAGTCCATTTTTATTTAATATTAAAATATTATGCTAATATACCAAAGGATTTTTCAACAAACACAAAAGCAATTGTGAACTGTTATCATGTTATATAAAAATTTGGGAGAATTCAAAATAGTATTTTTTTATTTCAATACCTCCCTATTTTTTACGTATCTCCTCCTTATATATCCTTTCTCTATGACTAACTATGAAACTTAAATATACACCTACGATATGACTACACTTCCATTGATGACTTAATATAAGCACTAAACCAAGTTGACAAACCAATTTATATACCTACAATAGCCTATGTATTTAAAACAAATCTGTGATGTCATTACCAATTCATATTAGCCTAAGAGCCGGCAACGAATTTTGGGTAGGTACTTTAAGTAAAAGTAAATCGAAAAAGTAGTATTTAATAATAAGGGCAATCTTAGATCGTGAATCTAGCATGGTAATTGAGGTTATTTCGTAACTGCGCAGTATAATGATTACGTAAAAAATCAACGATTAAATTATCTTTAAACAACTTGGAATGAATTTTAATTTGTCTTAGATTATTTATAGTCAAGGTGTAAGGTTTTTGATTATTAAACTTACCTAACACACCTACCCAAAATTCGTCACCAACTCTCAGACTATATTGTTTATTAAATTTTCATTTATTAAATAGGACTGTACGTAATCAATTCACTGTCGCTACATAAATATTTTTATATAATTACAATATCGTTCTTCCTACCTTTAATTATTATTAAACATCTGTAACTCGAAGTAAAAAAATATTTTTCAATGAAGTACGAATAAGCGATTAATCGAGACGAATTAATCGAGCAAATAAAATACATTAGAATTCTACATGTATTTCTGATAGTAGAAATAGAAAATTCCTATTTATTTGAGCATACATTTAGATCTTTTAGCCACAGTAAAATAATTAAAATGAAAACATTGAATTATGAACTTTATATAGTATAACTTACGGACGAATTTTGCTGTACGATAGAAAATAGCACGTTTACTACGTGATTAACTGTCTTATACTCCTACGAGTAAATACTTCAAATTCAACCTTAAGAAAAATAAAATAAAGACCATATTTCAATGTTTTACGCAAATTGGTGCAGCAATTGTGTTAATGTTTACTAACAGGAATGTCATTCAAATAGACGAATCTAGCAATCTGTTAAACGAAAATCACTCTAAATTCTCTCTCATTAAAGATAAGTTTTATTATTGTTAATTCCTAAAATTAGTAGTTTTGCGATTCGCTTCCAAAGATTTCTATGCTCATTTGTATTGCAACAACTGCCCTATAATAAAATTAATGAGGTAACACAGACCATTAATTGACCTGAAAAAAATAATATTATAAATCACACTAATTTTTTCGCGCCTCTTAAACTATTATTGGCACAAATTTTATTAATGCGGTTTGCGGCAAGAAAAAGACAACGTAACATAAATCGAAAAAGGTATTTTTTTATCCAAGTTAAATGTTTTGAAAAATATGTATGTATCTCAACTTCTTTGTCACGCTCTACAGCACAAACGAATTGACGGATTTCCAAGTATGAGGTGTCATTGGATTCGTCTCCATAGTGAAAGTAAGTTAAGTATTAACCACAAAAACATCCAAAAGTCCAAAAGTGACAAGTAAGAAAAAAAAATCGACCCCCCAAATTCAAAACTATTACTAACCAGCATCAATTAACGGTCTGTATTTTGTCTTCATACTTTAACTTCTTTAATAGAGTCTCTTTCTAGAATGTTCTTGTCGTTTCTGGTACCACATGATGCCGAGGACCACCATCACTATGACAACGATGGCTATGAACATCATAAAGAGGAACGTCTTGATCCCAGACATGGCTGGCTTAGAATCTTCTATTCTCTCCCGTGGCGCTTCAAATGACGCCGCTGAGGGTATGATGTTCGTTCTGTCTTCTTCTTTATTTTGCTAGAAATTAACCAAGTTTAAGTTATAAAAATGTATGTATTTTATAAATATAATATTATAGATATTGTTGGTTAAATTTTTTTATTGCATACTGATAAATTAACAGCAAATTTTACTGTAATCATGTGAATGTAGTTGCATTAAATTAAATTGTTCAAGTTCTTTATTAACCATGCTATTAATTCTTAAGACAAAATAAATTATTTTACTTTGAAATAAACATTGTTGCTATAAAAATAAGGTGTATGGTGAGATATAATAGCTTTCATTAAGCCGCTTAAAGAGTCTCACTGACAAAGATACAACCTATTGGGTTCATTAATTCATACACTCACCGTTTCCAACAGATCTAATTCATACATCTTAATAGCAATGATATCATGGTTGTCACTTAAGTCTCCCGTTGTGGATGATGCCCCAAAGTAATATCCGGTGGGTAGTTGCACATTCTCTACTCTTAGACATTCCTTCCATGCGTTTTTACCCTCCAAATCAGTTGACACTGGAATAAAAAAATTACTAGCTAACACCTTACTAATTCTTTTATACTACTGATATTTTAAATGTAAAATTTTCACTTACATTTGTAGGTAGTTAGCAAAAATGGTTGGACATTTTATCTATACAATCTCTAGTATTTATAAGTTACATAATAACACTGATAACAGACTAGTAATAATTAACAAAAAAACCCTACTGAACAAAATTTTGGGTATACATAATATTGAAAATTAAAGCCTATAATATCAATCCACCTCATATGTTGAGATCCATTAAACAATCTTGGCACTACTTTTATTTATTTCATTAATTTAAAAAAATATTTAAAAGTATACCTACAGAAATTTATTTATACATTAAATTATTGTTTATTCTTTATTTTTTTTAATTTGTGTCTGTCTTATTTTTAAATCGATAATTACAATAAAAAGACACTGTAAGATTGTTTACTTTTTAAATCACGACGAAAAAAACGAGGTTTACATACATACAGACATACACTCGAAAACCATTACGCTCTTTGCATAGTCTGGTAAATATTGAAAACTAAACAATGTATCAGTTGTCTGAACCTCACCAATAAGCGTATCATCCTTGTAGATAATAGACAGATGTGTGTCGTGGTTAAAGTTTCTGAACTTCGCCTCACAGCCGGCCAGCTGCGTGTGGGTCCCGTCCCGGTCGTGGTCGTAGTGGAGAGTACCGTTGTTGATCATCGCCGATATATACGGGTGTTGGTGCTAAAATAATAATAATAAATAATAATAGTAATCAAAGTGGTCAGAGTCTAAGTAATCGACAAAGTTAAGCAATTGCCTGGAAGAAATCGCTACGTAGCGATAAGGCCGCCCATTATTATGTAAGTACTAGTTATATGCATTATGTTTGTCTTCTATGTGGTGTACATACAATAAAGTGTTTATCTATCTATCTATTAACTGCGGGCGCGGTCGGTAAGTGGATGGGTGACCGCTAGTGGCAAAAAATTTCTTTAGCGTTTTCGTGCTTCGGAGGGCACGTTAAGCCGTCGGTTCCGGTTGTTACCTTTAGGTGACAATCGTTAGCCACGGCCTTTGGGTGGCATAATAACTTCTGACACTTGGGTTGGCCACTAACCCCTGACGCCAATCCGCACTGGAGCAGCGTGGTGGAGTATGTTCTAGGCCTCCTCAGTTATGACATATAGGTAAAGTTTTTTTAAAATCTATATCTAACTTTCTACCTATATGTCATTGACTAACGAGACGAATCTAATGACACCCCATACATTGAAATTCATAAATACTACAGCGCGTCAAAGAATCGGACATACGCTTGAAAAACAATTCTTTTTGTGCAAATATAAAAAGTAATAACTTACATTATGAGCTCCATTATGGTTACTATACGTGTCCAGTATGATAGCAAGTCCCGAGAAGTAATCCTTGCTCCCGAACACCGGTCCGGGATGCATCCGGTCCCTGACGTACCATATCGCGAACCCATCGCCAAACAGATCCTTACCGCGTCCGTGTACTTTGAACTGAACTTGCAGCTCCCAATTACGAGTGTAGCATGGCTGGGGAATAATGAAAAGTAGTATAATAATCATTAAAAAAAACCTAAGTGCAAAAAGGGGGGGAAGGTAAAAAAGAGTAAAAAAAAATACAATATGTCACTCTCGCCCATGACATAATATGTATCCGTTACTATAGGATCTAGACTCTAGGGCGTAGGTACCGAAGCAGTGGCGGCGCTAGGCGTCGGCGACGTCGGCGACCGCCGACGGCCTCGCGCCTGAGGGGGCCTCGCAGAAAAACATGTTACCTATTTATTTTCGTTTTCCCAATGATTCTGGGTTAGCTAAACTCATAAATAATTAAATTTTTATAATTTAGCTCATTTAATTTAAAGTTTTTTTCCACTGCGAAGTAAAGAGGCCTCGTGAACTTGATGCCGCCGACGTACACATTTGGTCTAGCGCCGCCACTGTACCGAAGAAATGGAGATACCTACATTTCTTATTTTTTACGGCAACATATCTGTGATGTACCTAATTTGCTTTTTTGTATCGTAACTCACATCCTATTGCTATACTGATAAGAAATAACTTTTAAAGACTAGTTATACAACATTTTCCATATAAATATGTAAGTGCAATTAATAATAATATTAAATGGCGTAAAAACGTATTTTACACGAAGCATTCCATACAACAACCATTCAAATAAACGTTGGTCGTCATCCGTCACAGCCGAGCAATAAAAATTGAACCGTATCCAACGATTATATCCAAATAGCTAAACGATTGTCGCAATATCACAGGAATTTGAACCTTACGAACGCCTTTTAATATTCGTAATTACACCTCCAAGACATACGTAGACTTTGGTTTGAACTGATAACCATCACATCGACTTGAGACTTTATTCCTTTAGCAATAAATAGTAAAATTAAAATTAAACTGTCGACGTATTATCATAAAATTTACTGAAGCATGAAGGTAACTTTAGTAGGACATTTTTTGTACAATATAAAGAAGATTCCAGTGATAAAGAGGACATCAAAAAATGAGACAGTAAATCAGCATTATTTCTAGTACAAATGCTATTTTTTATCATCTATTCGTATCTATTTTATCTATACCTAATCTCTCTATTATGTTGGTAGGTAAATTATGAACAAAATTACACTCTAATTCTAATACAGTGTTCATTTTGGCTGTTGTTAGGCAACTGAATTGACAATTACGAACAATACCATTATTAAAAATGATGTAAACTAGTTCCAGACAGACGTCCAAATCTTGCAGCCAACTCTTTTTAAAATATTATTCTACGGTCATCTTCTATCAGCAAGTTGTATTATTTCTTGGTTTTAAATTTAGAAAATGAGGTTTCTTATTCATTTGTATTATGTGTCAAATAGCACATATTCGACATAAATTATAGCATACAACATAAACATGTAATATTCTTTTCTTTTAACGCACTTGAATAAATACAGTGGATTATATTACAATATATAATTAATTTACTTTACATCAAAAATCTAGCAAATGAGAAAGGAAATTGTAATGAGTTTGTACCAACTCAAGGTTCTCAATCGCCCTGTATATTACACCAGTTACCATGAAGGGCTGCCATCTCAAAAAGGACTGGTATATCAGAAGATAAATTCTTGTAAAAGTAAATATTTTAATTAAGTGCATACATATTTGTTTTTTATCTAGGTGTATGTAGTGTAATCTATGTGTGATAGACTTGTTACTTATGTAATGAGATATCTTATTATGGGTCTGTATGGTTCGAATCCAGGTTTTAATTTAGTTCACTAGGTACTTACTGAAGTATTCCATATGGCTCCAGCCTTTGATTGCAAGTCTGGTGTTAGTCGGACATAATTAGAGGTAACTATTGTGCTACCTAAGAAGTCCCAAAAAGGAACTGACATACCACTGCCTGGAAAAAAAAACATTTAATCTATAAAAAAAATCTATGACATTATAGTAAAAAGTTTTCATTAGATTATTCTGTTAATTATCTTGCACTTTTTCAATATGACACAGTACCAAAGCCTGTACTGGTTCATTTCTTTCATCAACAATAAATAGGCATCATCTAGAAACATCGTATATTTTATAAGTAATTATTTAAGTTAGAATCCAAGTAATTAATTATAAGTTAATTAAAAAATGAAATTTATTGTATTTAGACAATACATATTTTGAAAAATAATAGATTTGAAAATGAGTAATCAAGTGAATAATTTTTTCTGCTCTACATAAGCAATTTATCATAATTTTACAATTTAGCAGAGAAATACCTCTACAATGTCAAGCTTACATTATATAGGTAATAAAAAAAAGCTGTAAAAACTATTTAGGTCTTCTTATGTACAGCATGATTGTAGTTTCTAAAACTTAATTTATTGTTTTGGAAAAAACAATTTTAAAACAAAAGTGTTGGGATGTTATTTATCATTATTTGTATCAAGTCTTGTTGACAAATATTGTCTCATTACAAATCTGTAACAAATGCTGCTATTATTTTTGGACTGCAAGTTGCAACATTACTGATAACTAAAGTAAAACAATGTCTACAAACATTCTTTGTCATTTGTTTGACTCACCAATGAGATAAGCATTCAAACAAAGTATGTTTGGAGTTAATATCTTTGTGCATTATGCATTATTACCAATAAATATTGACATTTGTGAACAAATTAGTTTTATAATCATGTGGTATTGTAATCAAAATTGTATTATACCTTGTGTCCTTCTAGAAGTAGGTTTATACATAGGTGTTTCAAAAAGTGGGTCTATGTCCTTTGACCAGCATTGAATTCATTCCGTTAGTATTTCTAAAGTCCATGGTGGTAATCATTTACCATCAAACCAAATATTATCTCATAGTTTTTTCTGATGGCTCAATTACATAATATTTAAGTGGCTTTTGGAAGTTGTATAGTTAAAAACAAAAATCATTATTAAATATATCAAATTATTTACAAATTTAGAACTCGCTACATTTGACCATCCTGACAATGTCAATGTCCACACATGCACACACATCAGCTAGAAATTTTTAAATCTCTAAATAATTTTGTTATCATGCTAGTCCAATCGATACATATGGTACAGAATTATTAATAGTAATAGTGTCTACACACTATGATACATTATATGCAACAAGTATGTCAACAAATATAGAAATGGGAGATCCATTGCCAGGAGCACGAAAGTAGAATTCATCAATAACTACTTAGTTGGCTGGCTTCAGTAGGTTACTGGTATTTTAGGGCATTACTACCAAAATATGTAACATATTTTTCTGTAGCCATATTAAATGATTTACACAGAAAATTCGGCGTATTAATTCAAGAACATAATGCGATTTATTAATTTCCTTATTATATGGACTACAGTAATCTGAAGTTTATGGATGTAATACCGGCGAAAGTAAGAATTGGGAAAATATTATTACATGTACGAGGTGAGTATTAATAGAAAAGTAAGTGAAGCCGACGGCTAATCAAATAAAAAGGGTGTAAACTGTAAAGTCACCTGTGCAGGTCACTCACCTTGGTAAGGTTTTGTCAATGAATGTTCCCGCCTGATATAATCTCGAGTGTTCCATTCTGCATAAGTTGGAGCAAATATTAAAGTTACGAGGAATAACTGAGATATCCAGAAATGTAGCATTTCTGCACACTTTTAACAACCCCAGTCTTAGCACTAAACTAAATCCCACCAACTAATCAAATTCAATGAGATGACAAACAAAATGACAACTAAAAGACAAGCAAAGATTAAAAAAACAAAGACAAGACAAGACAAGACCACAGACAAAACAAGACAACATTGCTAAAATCATGGCATGAATGAACCATAGCTTATTTAGGAAGATTTTAATAATTAGTATTATGTCTTATCGTATTAATTAGCTCGTTTTCTTACTTTAAATATAAGAATAAGTCAAGGTTTATAATTACTTTCGGCATTTTTTACATAAATCATTAGCTTTTTGTAGCAGCGCCATCTACTGAGAGTTTTTTAAACATCTGACACTCAGCTCTTTTATTAATGTAAGAAAGGTACGCTAGATGGCGTAATTCAACAAAACTTCAGGTAGTACCTACCAATATACCATCAGCATCTGGCATAAAATTTACTGAATTATTAACAGGATTGCATAACTTCCGCGGTCCCTTTTCTAACGAATTAACAATTAATGTTATTATTCTCATTATCACCTATTAGGTACTATCAAAACTTACAGAACCAATTTATCGATCTCCTTTAGGTAGGTACAGCCTTACTCGAACTCGAGGTTTGCCGCAACAGGTACCTATGGCCAACAGTGGTTGGTGGCAATTCAAACTTAGCAAAAGAGCGTTTTGTAAGCTTTATAAACAAAATGAAGTAATCTAAACAGTTTTGAAGTCAATTTGGAACGAGGAATAATAATAATTTATAACTGCCTGTCTTCTTTTAATTGTATACTTACCTAATTCGTTCTAAAATATGAACGGGGCTCTCAGCTATCTATTTTTGTCAAAATGTTGATTCTAGAAGCGTGAATTTACAAAGACATTCGAAGTCAGCAAAAATATAAAATAGTGTAATTTGAAACAGAAATTAAATTACAATCCTGTGACTCAAAACCCTTGCTCGGTTTTAATAATTTCTACTCACACTTGATGCGATTGTTTAGGTAAGTACCTATCTATATTTTTATTCTGATAAAGCTTTGATAATAGAATACTGGTAGCGTTACAGCTCACTAAATGCGAATAAATAACAAAACATAATTTATAAGTAGTTCTTTATCAAAAATCTTAACCCATTAAACTTGAGCTTGCAAAAAATCATGATTGTTTTATAGACCTTAATTGCTACTTTCATGACCATCTTAAGATCCACTTTCAGATTGGGCGACAATGCGACGGTCAACACCACAGACATGTCGTCTCCGAATCTTCCACGCGTGGTCAAAGCGTCGTAAAATAAAGGGTGTGGTTCACTTTCACCCACAGGTGATGGATGTACCTACTTTCACTTCAGTTTGCTACAATATAGAACAGCCGTAAGGTCAAAGCCACACTTATGTTCGTTCGGGTCATTGACATTTTAACTTGGCAACTTTTACCACACGTTATGCCCACGCCTTCTCGCGAACTTGCGAGAATCTGCTAGATTTTGGAGTGTTGCTATTGTCGGAGTTTACCTGAGATTTTTGGACAGGGAAATCAGTTCTGGTCTTAGTAAAGCAAACAATGAATAATACTTAAATATTCTACAAATAGAAATATTCTACGAATAAAAAAAATACTAAGTATTTTGTGTTTCATTGTGGAGTACCTTTTACTAAGACAATGATTACACCTATACCTGAATTTGTCATTTAGCTTTTCGTCAGGAGTTTGACTGTCTTAAATTCTGTAAAACCAATATAGACAGGGCTAATTCTTTTTGCCTCTTCCCTAAGAATATCCGTGATTACAAGAGGGTGACGATACTTGACATTAGATCTTTAAAATTTTAAGATGGTGGCAATAATGATATCATCGTGCAATCATTATTAATGCTGTAGCAAAGAAAGGTGTTCGAGAAACGCTTCCTTTTTAAGGCCGATGACACTAGGAAAGACTAGTTATTCTGTATTAATTTTCCATATTCGCATAGATTCGTATAATGCGTTTGCAGCCATTTTGTATTGCATTTCGAGATAGGATTTCTGCTGAAAAGCTTGCTGATTGTTAAGATGGTTTAATAGTCTCTCTAAGTGGATGATTATGGTGGCTTAGTGGACTCTGGAGACCTATTATAGAGGACAGTACAGTATTGAGAGGATAAAGGGGAAGGGGAAATGATTTGACGCGACGATTCTATGATTGATTTTACTCACAAAGAATAAGACAAATCATGACGCTAGTACAGTAGTACATATTTAAATGAAATTAATTTTCAGGGTACAGGTTCGTATTAGTAAGAAAAATGCTGAACACTATGCTGAACGCGCTTATAGTACCTATAGATATAATTAATTATATCTGCGTATTTTTTGAAGACGTGATCTTAAATATGTTTTAACACTATCATATTTATCTAACGTTATCAAAAATAATCTTTCGTTATCTTAAAGATTGGTCTCTGTCGTTTGATTTCTTGTTTGTATCATTCTTATGAGCCAGAACACGATATTACTTCCGCTACCTACCTGGCTAGCAAGTTGTTATGCGTGTTACTCTGTAAGTTACTAATTATAGACTTGATCGGTTTTATGTTAATATGACTACATGCTGTGTTTATTTTTAAGTTGAAAATACACTTGATTTGACGGTACTTGTGTACTATGGTTTTGTAGTCAGGATCATGGTAGTCGCCATATTTTTTGTGATTGTCAGCTTCAAAAAACAAACCTCTTATAACTGCGAAAATATTTACTTAGGAGGTATTACTTCCTGAAATTCACGCATGTCTATTGTAATTTCTAAATTTGTACACAATTAATTTATAGACAAACAACATGTATTTTTACTTATCCGATCTTTTTGACAACGTTTAAAAAATCATATTAATTATGTTTATCTGAGATTCGATATCTTTAGAGGCAAACCTTGAATTTGCTTTGCTTGTGATTTTTAATCAATCTTTCCTAAACCCTTTTTAACACATACTTATTTAAAAATCTTTCCTACTTGATCATCAATTTTGTGTTTAGGCTCAAGCTTTGAACTTTAAAGGAATCGATACACTTTTTGTCTCACACGTCAAAATTGATAAGGATATTTAAAATATTATCACCTCATTTTTTACTAATCTTTCATATTTATTCAGCTTGATCAAGCATTTAAATTGTGTAAAAAAATAATCTTACACCATCAAGGATTATATCAGCACTCAAGGATATTAAGTTATCGTTAAATCGCAATCGATATCTTGCGGAAATGGGGCAATTAGAACTACATAGATATATTTGATCAATTTCTACTATGTTATATAAATATGAAGGAAAAGTTCTGCGCAATCTAGTACAAGTTTTATCTGTAGTTAATAAATTAACAACATTGTGGTACTTGAATAGTAATAATAATAGGAAATGCTAAACTTTTATCCCATAAGTGTTTCAAATCCCAGCAAGTAATATGAGAAAACTAATTTTCGTCACAACCTCGTCGGTTTTTTCAGCAAAAGGCTGATAGAATGGGTACTTTTCGTTTAAGTTTTAACGTTGCAACTACCGGTTCAGTATTTCTACTTATTTTCCCCTTTTCTCTAAGGTAGTGCTTTACAAAGTAAAGTGTGCCTAAGATGTCATAATCGAATGGGTAGATTAAAGTTGGCAACTTATTCCACTCCTCAGTGGAATTACTTTTCTGAACCATACCGTAATGTAAGGAGAAATCGCAAAGGGGTGGACAGCAAGCGACTATTTACTGCTTCATTCAAATGTAATACAAAAAGGGACGCTGTAATAAATCTTAAAGCAATTAATTTAACAACAATCAAAATTACTTAACGTAGCTCGTGAAAAATTGAATTTCACACGCCTCATCGATTGGAGATGCGATCAATATGGAAGTGAAAGCCCCACCTGTTTGGCCCAATACCTTGAGTCAGTCTTGGTGACCTAATTCCCGGCCCCAAAGTTCCCTACACTTTTACCTTCGATGCCCCAAACGTCATAACTTTCTACCTCACCATAGATTAATGAAAGTGACAGATAAAACCAAAAGTGGAGCCACCCTGAAGGCCAACGAGTCGACCTACGACACAAGAATCGGGTCAGAGAAAGTAGTGAAAGTCTCTATTTGGCCATGATCTACTCTTCACATTCTCTTAGTATCGGATGCTATTTAACAATTGCTTTTGTTAGATTAATACGACATTTTATGCTCTGTGCCGTAGTGAATTAAGAGCAAAATCGAAAGCTTCGCATCTAGGTCAGAATACAATTGTGGATTATTCGAGATGCGAATCGCAATTGGCTTTTAATGATGATATATTTTTAATATGCACCTGTATCTAATGTTATTGTAGTTAGTTTGGCGCAAAAGTGAATATTTGGGAGCGTGGAAACATTGACATTGGCTTTCCTGTAGAGAAATGACTTGTTATTTGTATTGCGCTTAGATTTTCTGCATTCGCTGTGGACAAAGTATTTTAATGTTCTACTTAACGTTGTTTTCTTTTAGGAAAGTTTTCTGAGACTTCTATTGTGGTAAATACGAGTAGGTAGGTAACTATTGTTGTGGTTTTCACGGTGACTTACTACGGTAAATATGAAAGTCGATCTAAATAAAACTTGATGGGTGAAAACTAGGGCAAACGGCCAAATTAAATTCTTAAGTTAATATAAAATGCTTTAACGTATCAAGCACGGATTTTAAATTTCGAATAAGTTCTTGAATTAAGATTTACAAAACTTGATTGAAACAGAACAATGTGTGAACGGAATTAAATGAAGAATGAATGAAAACAGGAGTAACTGTATTTTGTTTTAAATACTTCGAGTTACTTCAAGGGACCAACTATACCTACTAATGCCCTCATAGCAAAAGTTGTTCAATAAGAAGTGCACCAACCAACGATAGGTACTAACTAGATACATGTAAAATTAAGTTCGGGAACACCTCTAATGGAACACTAAAGAATTAACCAAACTATAAGAGAAATATGTTACAGAACTTTGTCTGCTTTGTCTTTATAAGTATGAAGCCTATAGGTTTATTGTAATAATGTAATTTTTTATTTTATTTTATGTTATAAGTACATATCGTAAATTTTGACGCTCGTTAAGTGAGCTATTAGTTCCTAAGACGAAATAAATAAATTTAAATTTGAATTTGTTGTAACATAGAACGGTTAACTGGGTATTTTAAAGTACTCTAAAACTACTTTAGTATATCCCCATTTACCCTGGGAACCTAATCAAAAGGAATGCACTCTTATAGGACATTCCTTTAGGATGATATGGTGTATCGTTATAATTCCCGCATTTGGCGAACATCACACGTGCAACGCTGCATCGCGCATTTTAATTTAGAATATTTTATAACACTACCTTGGAATATTCAGCGAAGAACGAATATGTTTTCCTGTAACTGATCTATTTTATAAACATTGTCAGTGCCATTCAATATAACTAATTGTTGTAGACGTTTTATAAGTCATCGCTGTAGTTAAGCGAATAATATTAATATTAATATACTTGCTGCTCTGTTAAGGGATATATTATTATATTTGAACAAAATTATTAGCCTCACAATCGAGACGAATCCAATTAAATCTCATAAGTAGAATTTCCTCAAATTTCCACCCTGGAGCGCGCCCAGAAAGTTATGAGTACATAATATACTCTGTTTCAATGATCGTGATAGAAAAAGTAAACAATCTTGACACTACTTTCATCTATTTTATTCATTAAAAAAATATTTATAAGTAAACTGAATTTTTTTTAACATAAATTATTATTTATTCTTCATTTTTTTTATTTGTGTCGTCTTATTTAAACCAATAATTAGAATAAAAAGACACTGTAAGATTGTTTACTTTTTCTCTCAAGATGGTTGAAACGGAGTTATATTACATACGTTAGAAAAACATAACCTTTTATTAGCAGTCGAGTAAAAAAATCAAGATGTGAAGGTCTAAATCTAAAGCCAATCAATTAATGAGGTCATTAACCCGGGCCGAAAAAGCGAATCAAAATGGCCGACCGATACTGGTGAACTGCATAGGCGGTGCAATCTAGAAGCAGTAAATGCGCGCGGTTTCACCACTTTCTATATACACTTTCACTTCCGAGGCAGACAGACAAAACGACTACTCGACTGCTTATCAGGGCGTCAATTCTGCTAAATTTACTAAAATACCTTTAACACGCGGTTATTACTATTCTAGTGAGAGTTGGAACTAAAAAGTTGTACCTAAATTATCATAATGACAAAATTGTCTATTCTGCTAAAACTTTAATCTTATAATTGATAAACCATCGATATAAATCTCAAAGAATCTATCCTCAAAAAATTGAAAACAAAAAGAGATTATTTGTAGTGCACAATAACAAATACTCCCGTAACGATAAAATGTTCGTTGTGTTCCATGACGTTTGTGTTTCACTATCGGGCCATCTCTTTTTTTTCTTCTAGACTAAGCTTTTTAAGCTCACCTCTGTTCAAATCTGTAAAGGCCAATAGGGCCAACAGCAACTATAAATCAGGAAAAGGAACATAAATCTGAAATAAAAAGTTTTTTAATGTATTGCAGGAGTGTGTCGCCCAACGACCACATCGTCCAGTAAAAATAGCACACAATCATGTAAAAACAAAACAATCATAATGCAAAATGAATCATGTTATTCTGACAAATCACTGACAATAGAATATATAGAATACTAGACGATACCCGCGGCTTTGCCCGCAGAAGAGTAGAATTCATCCCACGGGAATCTATAAACGGGATAAAATCTATCCTATGTCCTATTCCTGGATTCAAACTATCTGTGTGCCAAGTTTCAGCTTAATCCGTTCAATGGTTAGAGCGTGAAGGAGGGACAAACATCCAAACATCCAAATATCCAAACATCCTTACAAACTTGCACATTTATAATATTAGTAAGATTAATTGAGAAGACTGACAAGAGAATTTAGTTACTAAGCATTTGTATTAGCAGAATTGGGCCCCAGAACTATGAGTCAGCCTTGTTTACAAATATCAATTGAATGGCGGGAAACTTGCTGATGGTCAGATCAGCACGATGACGACTCATACAGTTACATACATTATAATCATTGTTTCGGTTTCTCTGCATTATTTTTGTCTGTAGCTGATGATCCAGCTAAAATTTTATGCTAAGCTAATGCGGTGGCTAAGACGCGATTTTAAGTTTATTTAAGAAATTTTAATATGAAACAGCACGGAAACGTCATCATATTATTAAGGTTTTAAGAAATGGTAGTGACCCCTTCATCTCGCAGGAAAATACATCTAAACAAGTTGTGATGGAAGACCTATCAAAATGATTGAAATAAGTAAATAATAATTGTAATACATCTAGAACAACAATCTGTACCTACTTAACGACAATGCAGAAAATAGGTAAACATGAAATTCAATCTCCCAATAAGGCTTTTAGGTACTGAATTCAAAAGGCTAATAACTGGTTACAATGGATATAATTAAACCAGACCGATGTCCAATAATGGATGACCAAAGGCATCCAAAGGACGTCTGTTCACCAGGATCGATGATGGATAATGGATAATAACGCCTGAAAGTATGAATAACATCCGGACATTGTCCATAATCCGGACATTGCCAAGGCGTGGTTTCCCTAAAGTTAAATCATATTATTGGTCAAGTTGTTAGGAAATTCATTATAACTAGCAGAATTATTAACTAATTTTGATAAATTCTTACATAAATATGTACTTATTAATCTTCTTCTTCTTCTTAATTTCTCATCCAAACGAGCTTGTCATTTTCCTCAACATAAATGATATTTATAGAACATGAAAGATGATACGGGTCACTGACCGCTCGCATTGAGTTTGAGATCCGCTGTTGAGAAAGTGCGCTGAATCATAATGCCATTAAATATTCGGAATATGGCATTAGAGCAGGGATTCTCAAAGTTGAGAGGACCGCTAATAGGGATGTCCACATCTCTGTTGACGACATTGGGAGAAGTTCCTTGAAGCACTAACCATTATAGAGTAGGTACCTAAAACATGCAAAGAAACATATGGCCTTAACCCATTAATGGCCCACTACTGAGCAAGGGTCTCCTCATAACTGAGGAGGCCTTGAGCATACTCCACCACGCTGCTCCAGTGCGGATTGGCGGAGGGGTTAGTGGCCAACATAAGTGCCGGAAGTTTTTATGACACCCAGTCACCCACTGGCCTCCAACATGGCTTAATGACTGTCATCTAACAAAAACAATCGAGACCGACGGCTTAACGTGCCCTCCGAAGCACGGAAACGCTTAATAAATTTTGCCAATAGCGGTCACCTATATACTTTCCGACCGCGCGCGCTGTTGCTTAACTTTCTCTACATCTTAGAATCGATGCAAGCCGTTGGGCTATGAGCGCTTATGGTACTGGGAGTACACAGCCATGTTATTTAATGCGAAGTATATTTCCTACACCTCCAGACTTACTTTCCGGAACTCCAATATTTGCAGCTGTGTGTGGGTGGGTGATTGTGAGTTTGGGAAACACTGTATGAGAAGTGGACGTTTGTTTTCAAGTATGGGCGGCTGCTGCTGCTACCGCACCTCTTGTTAGAAAGTTATGGAATTTTATAGAGTTAGTATTTTGACTTCTAGGGTTCCGTAGTAATCTAACAACCCCTAGTTTAGCCATGTTCGTGCAGTTACATACTTCAGTTCACAGATACTTATATTATTGTCCTTAGTAAATTAAATCGGTGTTTCTTGAAGTTCGTAGACGAACGGATAGATGGCGTGCGTTAACACTAGTCCAAACTCAGTCATTCTATCCTTTTCTATCTGTAATACATTGTATAGTGCTATCTAATTCTCACAAACATTTTCAAGGACGAACATAATAAGCCTAGACTTTATAATACTCTATCACAAAAAAAATGGGACCGAAATGTCAGTCGTTTTTTTTGCCCACCGAATTTACCTCGGACGCTTTTCGAAAACCTCATCTGGTGCATTTGCACCAAATGGTCGCTTTCCTAAAATCCCATCAGGACATCCTTTGCACTAGGACAAATCCGATCCCTACAGAAGCATCAAAAATTGCTTAAAAATATTTAACAATTTTGAAACAAGCACCTACCTATCTATCTATACAAATAATATAAAGCTGAAGAGTTTGTTTGTTTGAACGCACTCATCTCAGGAACTACTGGACCGATTTGAGAAATTCTTTTAGTGTAAGATAGTCAATTTATCGAGGAAGGCTATAGGCTATATAACATCACGTTAAGATGAATGGGAGAGGAGCAGCAATAAAAAATATTGCGAAAACGGCAAAATTACGCGGGGGGCACCTTAGGCGATTGCTATTTTAGAATATCCAAACAAGTCTCTCAAATCCAATCGTCCTGTGAGGCTCAGACAAATCCCGTCTAACCACTGATTGGCCAGCTTCTAATTACGCGACAGTATATCTGATCTTATTGGACACGGTGGCAACGAGCAGATTATCAACTCGGCTTGATAGTAATAATGAATCTGTACGTGAGACGGTTGATGATGAAACTAGGATTTCAGTTCGCTTGTTCGATTGGTTGCTACGTGAATATACTCTAGATTACGTTATTCACTGGGAGTCGTTTAAGTGTTACGTAACGGAATTGAGGGGGGGGGAAGTGTTATGATGCGTTACATACGTAGGGGGTGTCGAATAATACGTTTAATAACATTGTTTTTTAATACTAAAAAAATAGAAAATATAATTCTTCTTGCTCGGCATAATGGTAACATTTAAAAAATATATGGTCATTTGGTAAGGTAGCAGTCTCCTGTTGAGATACCTTAAGGGAATAAAGTATGCTAAGGCTATAATATCAGAGTTATTGAAATAGCGTCATGGGAAATTATGTCTTTGTTTCATAGCTTCACCTTAGGATTCCATGTGTCGTAGGTGCTATGGACGACATACAGAGACATGTCTACAGATAGGTTATAAGAATTAAAGCTTGTCATCTTTTCTTCCTCGCTGGGAATCGAACCAGGGACCCATTGAAGAGTAGTCCGGTTTGGTCTATTGCGCCATACGTGTCATCGAATCGATTCAATTTTTTTGTCGTAAAAGAAATATTTTGCATCTTTCTAAAAGTTCTGGGTATTAAACGAAAAAACAAAATTATTATAAGACGGGTAGGCTCCGGCATTCAAGATATTCGGAAGTACACTCTTAAGCATTTTGTGAGTATTTAAACAAAATGCAAATACTTGCATGGCATTTAAATAATTCCCTCCTTAACAAGGCATTCACTGCATTGTACATCCCTGCGGACAAATTAAACCGTTTAAATAATCCCGAAAATCTGAAGTATTCGATTGTTTTAATCGAGTAAAGATAATGAAACCGAGCGTAAAATAAAATGAGCCTATAACATTATCAATTATCATTATCAATTTATCGTACGGAAGTATTCTCTTGCGCTTGTCAATTAACTATTGGATAGCTATTATCGCATACTTCTTACGCAGCCTTTTAATATATGTATATGTATGTTACATAGGTTCGCGCATAGATATAAATAACCAGGCGTGCAACAGAGACAGGTGGTGCAGGTTGTGTGAACCCGCCGGCTCGGTGTGACCGCGAAATTATTTTCAAGACTACACCAACCTCAAGCGATTGCACACAACCGAAAAACCATCGTACGAACACTGGTCTCACTACTAGACTGCGAATGTAGTGGTAGTCGTGAGAAACTTGCTAACGTATTCCCAAACGACTCATAATCGCAAAGATTGCAAGCCAATTTAAACTTTATCAAACGCGCTTGCAGTTTACTATGAATTCATCCTGAAAAGGTGTTTATGACTTTCATCGTGCAAGCAGTGTATGGTAAAGTTGCTATCTTGTACGTAATGTCCGCGAACGGAGGTACGTTCAACTTTTAGCCCAGTAAACTCACAAAGTTCGTTCACCCACTGCTTGTCAACTGACGTAAAGCGAGGGAGAGGGCTGGTAAAACAGATAGCAGTGTCTCTTTCGCGCGTTATGTTCAAGTTTAGAAGTTTTTATTGAGCGTTTGGCAGTCGAAATAATATCGACTCTTGTTTGGTTTATGATTGCCTGGTACCGTTGACGGTTTACGTTGTCTATATCGATAGATAACGTGACTATTCGATGTTTGCGTGACGTTCGATTTCTGATTCGTAGAGAGAGAAATTATAAATAGTTTGAGTATAATGCCATAGAAAGTTTTATGGTTAAATATTAGAAACCATTTTAATTGAAATAATTTATTATCCAAAATGCACGACATACTTCGGAGTCTTCATAAAGTTACACGCGAAAGTACCTACTAATTTTGTTTATAGGTACTAATACTTAGTAGTTATTTACTATTCCTATTACGTTTTAATTTGATTCAATTAACATTAGATCACAAGTTGTGTGATTTTAATTAAATTTTCCATTTTAACTATTAAAAAGGAAACCTTTTACACACACAATACAACCCACACCAAAAATAAAGTTTTGGAAACACATATTTTTTTAATGCTAGTAGGTAATAGGTACTTGAATAAATATGACGCAATACAAGGCCTTAATAGACAGAGTTTTCATGAACTAGCTATCTTCCTACGCACTGTAGTCCCGGAAATAGTTTTCTTTATGTAATGAGAATAGCAAACATAGCAGTGCATTCCATGCCGCCCATGGACATCGTGACAAACTTCAAATAGGATAGGATAGGAATAGATAGATAGGAAACTTTATGGACAGGACTTAAATTTAGGTAGGACTCCTATTCCTTCCTTCTTTTGTATTTGTTACACCGCTGAATTATTGTACTGGTAGTAAAATCATTGGGAAAATCTA
>LGAG01000768.1:21355-45042 GCA_001278395.1 Lerema accius
ACTTTTGTATTTGTTACACCGCTGAATTATTGTACTGGTAGTAAAATCATTTGGAAAAAAGTTCAAGAACTTGTAAGTTCTTAGTCTTATACATCAGATGCCATAAACTTTTAATACGATTTGACAGACAAGAGTTCCGACAAGTTCAAGTACCTATTTTGTTGTCAGGATTGTTTGTTTAGGCGGGATTTTAATAAAGTTTAAAAAGTAAAAAAAAAAAATTGATGTTCTACGGTTTTAAACTACTATACACCTTCAAACTGAAAGCGACATAGAAAACTCGAAAAATCTTACAATTGTTTTATTCAAATACCCGGCTACTAATCTGCATAACGTATTTGTTTACGTGGATGATAGAAAAACGAAAGCACAGAGTCCCCATTACAGTAAATACCCACGTACAATTACGAAATCCCATCGCATCGTACGAGAAACGAATTTATATTCTCTAGAAAAACTCACAGGTTCGAGAAATGGCGCCTACATGAAATCGTATGCCCGTAAACAGTCACTGACTTCACAAAAACCTTCGGTTGTTGATGTATTCTAATATAGAAAGTATTAAAAGGGCATGAAGGGAAGGCTTCTGTGTAAGTTGGGTTTGTAAATAATAAATTTCTTCTTTGTCTGTGGTTATAAGAAATGGCTTTTTTAATAACTCGCAACACATATAACAATTGTTGTAGTCTTATTATTTAAATATTGTTTAGATAATCGTTCTACAGTCTGTGTTCCTAATCTGGGGGTAATTAGGTACCCCTATACCCCCGTGGGGGTAAATCAGCTATTTACGGAAGTAATAAAGGACTTAATTATTTGGAACGTAAAATAAAAAATACAGAAAAAGTACAGAAAAAAGTAACTTGTATTGTTAGTTTTAATAACTTTTTAAGGACGGAGTAAAATCAGTTTTCGTCAAAGGTCACAGGGGTATAAAGAAAAACTGAAAATATTACAAATAAATTAAAATGCTAAAAATTAATTTCATAAATTTATTCGATTTCAATATTATTTTGAGTTATCGTACGTAAAAGAGAAACCTGATTATGCAGAAATTGTTATATTCTTGCATTTGTTTAAGTTTATGTAATTTTTATTACTTCTATTTAAATGGCAAGCTTGTTTATTATTTAAAAATAATAATATTACTGGCGAGTTTCTAAAATACCTAATAATGTAAATAAGTATATAATTATATAACTGTATCTGTGTCTCTACAAGTAATATATAACTATTAAATAAGAATACATTGGTATTTACAACGAATCAAACGTCAAGGGGTAATACTTAAGCTGCAGTTCATAATTGTAGGAAGCAGCGATTGAATACCTCGGTTGAAACATTGCAATAGGAGGCCTCGAACTAAAATACGTAAGCGAACTCTCTCCGACTCATAGACTCCTAGTACCTTGATGCCTACTGTTGGTCTCTTCTGCTTTCTTAATAACCTGAATGCACATAGATACGAACAAACAAAAATGGATCTTAAACCTTCGAATTAAATTCCATATTGTATTGAAAATGCAGATATTTGTAGCTGAAGATACCATTAATATTAATAGCATAGAACTGGAAATTTAAGTCTTGTGTTTAAAGCGGCAAGGTGTTTATTTGTAAATGAGTTATTTGCAGTGTTGCACATTTATGACGACTTACACATAAGGTTTCGCGGATGCTGCGGTAGGCTTCGGGTAATTGTAGGTTTTTGCGATTTCAGTGTAAAGATGCCACAGGTCTTTAATTTAATCGTTTATAACTTTAATCCGACGTAAATTTTCCTTAGTTAGTGACATGCATCAATATTTAGAATCTTGATTAATTATTTAGTTTATAAATTTGTCAAGATTTAGTCTTGATTTATTCATCGATTTATGTATAGTTTAGGTTAAGGTTGCGATCAGAGAGCAACGAATGTATGTGTATAAATACAGTACACTGCAATGTAATGAATGTAAAGTTTCACCAGTCACAACATTACCATAATTTTGGATAAGTGATTGACAGGCATGAAAACTAAATTATCATGTTGTGGTAAACGTAAAAAAATATTGTTAACATCAATTGAATAAGGAAATATTGATTTCTTTGTGTAAATACGTCGTAAATTTTTAATTTAGGTACTATATAAAGAACTTAAAAATTGTTATTATAATTATACCTTGTGGCTATGATTGAATTACTATGGTGCCAATATTTATAATAATTATAGATATTGCTGGTTTTTTTTAATGAAGCCTGTTTGATTATCAACCCCCTAACTTGACGAAACCATCAAACGAATCGCAGGTTCTTTCTTTATTCTTTTCTTTTTTTTATCTGGCAACCCTTTAATAGCTGATGTCTGTGGTCATTGGTCAACGATGACGGTCTTGACCACAAATTTCCCAAAAATATCCTCCCATTAAAAGCGAGTTAAGTATATAAATTTATGACACCTTATTGACCTTATCATCTATCTATGAAGGATTTCACAATCATAATGAAACAAAACATAGACAGACAGAACTATCTATCTAACCATTCGAATCAAAACAAAAAAAGGATAAAAAACTAGTAAAGGAAAACAACTGACTAGGAAACCAGGAGTTATTCCGAGATATAAAAACGATGTCAATTCCCGGCGGCTGGGCGGCGGTCATTGAACTTTTAGCCCAGTGCGCGGCTAGCGCGTCAGGAAGCGAGTTCTTAGGGATGTATGTGTTCCTGGTACCGCCGATACTGTCGTATTGACGTGGCGTACATACCGGGCTACAATTTATCGTATCACCTTTTTATCATACCCGCGTAGAAGCTGGCGCGGCTATTTACATTAAAGCTTACAATTTACTACAAAGTATTTTTATGTTTTCTAACTTTGTTTTTAATTGAGTGTGTAGAATGGGGTTTAAATATGTACTATGGTATGTATTGTTAATTGCAATTCATGATTTTGCTATGTTAACAATGTAGGTAATTTATTGTAGGTTTGACAGTGTATAAATCTTTGGTTCATAATTAATACGACATTTCTATTATTCCTCTCACCCATCGACTTATATACGTCATAAATCCTCTTATAATGTTTCCCGCCAATTTCGTATTTTATTCTTCTATCTATAATTTCTTTTTAATACTGGCCAGTATTTCATATTACCAAACAATCAATACGATAATGAATGCATGAAATCATGAACCTTACACACTGTTCTTTTACTAATCAGGGCAAACAATGGTGAAATGAGGCTTAATTCTATTGTGTTCAAAAGCCAGAATAACACAGAGTAGACGCACCAAGTACAACCACATAAAGATGGGCTATGGTACCATAGCGCATCATGGAATTTTATGGCATGGGCTTGAGGACTGATGAGTCACGCGCACTGAGATGGTGTTATGGTTTTAAATTCACTGTGGACTGTGAATTTTATGGGTATATGTTACGGGATATATTTTGCATGTTGATTATTTCTACCTAGTTCAGTGAAGCGTGGTCACGGGACATTGCGATGGAGAGAAGCTTTGATAGAATGACAAGTGACATTTACTTTGTAATTTCGAAGTATTTTTCTTAATAGAGGATTCGTCCTAAGCTCAAAATGAGGGTACATTGGGTATAACCATACACAATTGTCTATTAAGTTGTTCACAGTCAGCGCGACATTATGACTGCCGTGTGTGTAAAATGTCAGTATAATAAATGCAGTATGGTAGTGTGCGTTTTGTTTTATCTCATAAATTTTAATTTATTTATACATAAACCTCTTAACCTTTCTCTTAGCGAGAACTTTAACTATACACTTCAAACCCTGTATTTTAGTTACAAAACTACATGTATGTAAAATGTTTTAGTATAAAGCTAATAATATTTTACGTAATCCGTACCAAAGGTCGTTAATATTTGACGCTATAATTTCCCACATTGATAGACTCAAATTCTTTGCTAAGTAACATTCTAAAATCACTGACTTCCGACTAGACTAGACTCAGCTAAACGATAGGCGAAGCTCTTAGGCTAAACAACGTACCTACTAGTACGCAGTAACTTTTACCACAGATAACAGGGCCAGATAAATCGCTAAGGGGGTAATGGCAACTCCATTAGATAACGCGTGGATTGGCAGACGATAGCCTGCGCCGGCGCATGTTGCTCGGTTACTGCGACACCCTTTGTACGTAATTATACCATTACACCTCTGCTTCGGTTAGATCGAGGTTTTTACGAGTACGTTAGGAAAGTCATATTTTTCACGCGAATGTTTGTATGTATTTTTGAATGTGTGTGTGTGGCTTGACGTATTATTACATGTGAAGTGTCATTAGATCTCCTTTGTAAGAATGACATAAACATGGAGATTTTTGTTTTTGACAGAAAAAATCTGTAAATCAAATTTTAAGCACAAGGAGAAACGGGATTGTACGTTCAAAAGACAAAAATGTCTTAGTAACGTTATCTAAAAACTGTTTTATTAGTATTTTCCCACAGATTCGATTCGCGTATTAATTGACGCGGAGGAAGTATTTGCATTGCCACATTGCCAGTGCTATTGCCAGTCATTCACCCCTCACTCTCTTCTAATGCTATCGTAGAATTAGAAATGATAGATTATTATATTATTTTTTATACCAATGTTAGGGTCAGATATTTTTACCGTCTTGACAGGGTCAGATATTATTGCTCGTTACTGTACTAAATTCATTTTTTGTCATAGAAGCTAGAGTGTTAGGTACTTGACGAACGAAGGACTTCATAATTTAATTCAATTATTAATTTCTTCCAATCTGATCCTATGGTAATTACTGATGTTTTCATGGACCATATTTATAAGTTAGGTACATCATTTTATACATATAAGGTAAGTATATTTTAGATAAAAAAATTAAACTAAAAATGGTACTAAAAAAAATAAAAGAGATGGCTGGATGTAAAAAAAAATATTTGTAAATATCGCGCCCCGCTATGCAGTTGAAAATTGAAACTGCTTCAAAGAAAATTAGCTTGAGTTGTGCGTAGCGCTACGTATTCCATTTCGAGTTCATTAAAGTCTCTTTCAATAAAACTTAGCAATTGTGAAAATCGTCTCAGATTAAACGTTCGAAATTCAAAATGTTGACAAATTCTATTGAAAATGACTATTCATCCAAGCATACGTCAACCTCGGATAGGCGTAAAGGGTTGATTTACTGAAATGTTTACTAAAATATTTTTCTATAAGTAGGTACTATTAATAATATGCTATCAATTATGAATTATTTCCTGAAGAGTTCATTCGTAAAACTGCTTAATCCATTTTTATATAGTTTTGAATTGAAGTTTTATTGGGATTAGCTAGGTAGAGGAAAATGCTACAATATAATAATTATTATATCCGGCAATCGCTTAAATATGAGAGGACTCTACCTTATTAAAGATGTTTTATAATTTTCAACAGATTTCTAAGCTAACTCCATTATTTTTTATGTAAATTTTATATCTAGAATACCTACTCTCAAAATTTGATATCGGTTTTTTGACTCTTCGTTAAAAAGGCAATGAACTTTTTATTGTAGACACCGGTGAATGAAATTTTTACCGGATATTTGAAATTCGAATGAATGCCAAAATGACGTAACATGAAATTTTGCATATTGTACTCGTACATCAAAATATAGATATAGTATTAGAAAGATTGTTGATGTTGTAACTTTATCACGACAATTTGAATCGTATTAAAAATTTACCAATCGCATTACTTTAACTCGTATTTAACGCTTAAAATTGTAAATATATTCAAGTCAAACAACAACGAATTTGTATTCACTTAAAGTAATTTTAGGCGCGAATGACCCTTTTTATTTTTCTCAACGCGGAAATGCAAAGAGTTTTTAAGTTTAAGTAATAGCCCGGTTCAGCCGGTTGGTTATTTTAAACTGCTTGTTTAAAAAACTCGTACAAATGTATGCGCAAACGAGATTTGAAGTACCAGGGTTACATAAGACGAAGGGAGTCAGGCAGTCATACGAGTTGCAACTACTACTCACTCATTAAGTGGGTATGTATCGCCTACGCATTCACTCACACTGCCAAACTTATTGCTGTCCTATCTCTTTCATTGATTTTTCGAAAGGACGTATTACCGAACTGTCTTTAACAAAGCGTTCAATGTATATTGTTGAAATTGAGAAATTGAAAATTCGCGTAAGGTCAAAGATATTTTTAGTTTAAAAATGATTCGTTAGCACCTAGGTATCTTAGCTCAAACTCGGAAGTGACGATTGAGCTCACTAACGCAAGTGAGTTATCAACATTTCTCACGCTTCGTTTTCATTAGTGTGTGTCACGTTCATCTTTGCCGTGTGTGTGTGCGTTATCTCGTTTCGTCTGTGTGTGTGAGTTGAGAGCAACAAGACTCAAGCGCTTCCTAGGTTCATTCAACTTTTAGCCCAGTAAACTTAGTGGATGACTGGCTATAGTCTATAGCTGTATACAGGGTATATAGCTGATTACTTGCGCTGTAAGTACGTTGTTTTATCGCTGTCAAATCTAATGAATCAACTGCAGTGATTGGTGAGAGATGGGATTGTTGCGAAGCGGCTATTTTCTTTCAGTTAATGTGTTGCCAGACGATTTTAAAGAGGGGGAAAAGGCGGGATAATTATAGGTAGATTTGTCTTTAAATCACTTGTTTACATGAACATTTTAGGGCCTTTATTGAAATACATGTATGGCACTGGAACTTTGCTTGATCTATACATGAGCACATATTTTTATTAGATCTTAAGGGGCTGCCGCCCTCTCATCTTAATGACGCTCATGACTAATTTTGAATGTGTTCACGGTGTACCTATGAGCAAATGTAAATTTACAGATCTTTAAGAAAACACATAAAAAGAATTGTCGCTACATTGACTTAAATCAAATTACGATGGATAAAACTGTATCTAGTTTGCTTTTAAAATAATTTTAATATAAAACTCTCTCTAATTTTCTATACACTAAAAGCCAATTGAGTATGACTATGCACACCTTTGAGCTTCATGCAGCTTTTTACATTTTAAAAATCAGATGAGGATTGCTTACTGAAAGTAAGGTATTTGGATGTTGCATTTTTTCGGACATTAAGTTCACCATTTTTGCAGCATTTATCAACATGTTTTAATTATGTTTCAAGGAAACTATATGAAATAAAAGCAAACTTTTTAATTACGCTCTAATCTTTAAAGACGTAGGTACCTATTTTTTAAGTTAACACGATATCTTGATGGTGTTATTGATCAGACTTTAAGATACACTCGTACAACCTAGAAGTGATCCTTTAGTCTCAGAACAAAAAATATAATAGACTTAGTGTTTAAAACAAAAAAGTGAGGTAATTTTTTTCTTTTTTTTACGATCTGACATAATGTCACCGAGCACGGTCGGCCGAGAAATGTACCAGGAAACGTTATATTTTTCCCTACTAGGTACGCTTCTTTGTTCAGAAGACTGCGTCTATTATTTTTTGATCTGTGCCTCTAGTATACAACATGCATTAATCAGTAAATAGCAAAACAAAAAAAACGACTGCCATTTTTTTCGGTAATGAACGTGCTATGCTAAAAAAAGATTTCAATCTAAGTACGAATTTAAAAAATGTACGAATTTATAACCTTATCTTGTTTTGTTAAAAACATTTTTTTTAGGGTCGCACCGGTCATCGGGACCCCGAATCGCTTACGTGACAAGAGTCGCACACATTTCGTGGAACAACGTAGCCCCGCCCACTCGCTCGTGATCTTAATCGAATTAGTCTGTCTGGTATCTTTGACCGTGCAAACACTGAAGGGTTAAGGTTTCATCATGTAATTTAAGGGTTAAGATTTTACTCACTTAAGTTTAAGTCAAGCTAGTTAGCCTGTAAAACTGTAGACGATCAAGTTTGTTAAACTCTAAATACGTTTGTCAAATCATTTGATCATTTAGTTTGTTGTGGTTGGTAAACACACGCAAACTTTTTGATTTAAGGTTTGTTTGCATCATTCGCGGCCGCTTTAAGGTTTTAAGGTGCGATTTCTTAGAACGCGGCAGACGACAGACGTCGACGACAGACATCATTACTTTACCATTGAGATATCTATTCATTTTGTGCCATACGATTTAAGATAAGACGAATAAAAAAAATCCAAATTACAAAAAACGAAATTGGGATCAAGATATTGCACATCCTTGCTCAAGTAAAATGCGATGTTACTTTTTTGTACGTTCTGTCTAGTTTTTTATGGTCCATAGTGACCATATGATAAGACTTGCATTAAGCGAACATATATTGTATACATTAGTAAGTATTTAAAGAGGTTTAAGTTAATATCGACTAAGGATGGGTCCACAAGGCGCATAGTGTCACAATTACGTCGACTGTAGCGCGAAATTTTATCTTACAAAACAAAGAAAGAGGGTGTTAAATACGAAAATACTTACACCTTTAGTTATGATACTTTAAAGTTCAATTTCCCCTAAGATGTATTCTTTATTATTAAAACAAATTAATATTGCCTATTTTTTTCGGTTGTAGAAAAACATGCATGGACCTGGTATACCATGTTGTAGTTTGCCAATTATTTTTGGTCAGATAGCTGTGATTTTTCTTTAAATGTGCAATTATTTTAAATTTGATGCAACTAGAAGTAGTTAACAACACAGCAACGGCAGATATCTAGCTTACAATTAGAAATGTTTGAGAAAGAGACAATTTGTAGTAGCAATCTTTTTGGATTAAACTTACTTTAATAAAGTAATGTCTATGTATTATACGCACTCATTTAAAATTTCACAAGGATTTCCCTAACACTTCTTACGCGCAATTTGTATCAACGCCATCTATTGTCGAGTAGTAGAACTACGCTTTCAAAATCGACAACTTGCTGAATAATGTGAATTGCGATCCGCATCCCAAAATTGTTTTAGGTAGTAATAAAGCAATTAAACTGCCAGAGTTGAGAAGAAGGCTGTATCTCGTCCATTTTATTAGTTCGGCGGCATTCGCATTATAAAGTGGAGTAGCCTATTCTGGTAAATGTTTGGCTAAAAAAATATTTACGTTTAAATAGTGAATGTGATGTTATTAGTTTTATTTAATGTTTCTTATGGCGTGATTATGCGATCTTTAAGACTCAAATGGATAGTATTTTATGGATTTGAGCTAAATAACACATTTTACAGCATGACTATGAATGACATCATTAAATGTAAATAAGCAACAAAATCAAAACGAATGAAGGAATGAATAGGAGTTATGAACATAAACCGTCATTTTTGATTTTGGAACAAACATTTCGACGACAGTTTACAATGCACTGTTTGTTTTATTTGACCAAAATAAAATCATTCACGAAAAAAAAAACAGAATAAAAGAAAAATATTTAATAAGTACCTAAAACATTTCTCAATAGCTATCCTCAACTTAAATTGGTTAAAACTATTTTTAAATTTCACCCACAGACACCCAAACTACTTATTATGGGAACAATTACGCCGAAAAGGTACACGCAAAGTCACTCGGACCAGAATAGGGGTGCCGGGTTCAACGACCCGGTTAGGTTTCGGTGTGGCGTACGACGCTAGAATTAATTATTGGCGTCTAGAACTTTAATCAAAATCACGTTAGCCAGACCCAACTTTCGCGGCCTTGCTTGTTTTCTAACTTAGATTGACTTAGGTCACAAATATGACGTGCTTTTAGGTATTAGAATAAGTCAAAATTTTGCTGCTAAAATATAGATCTATCCTCCCTTTTTTGCTTATTTATTCTTGCTCTTTCCATCTAATAATTTCTTTAAAAAGTTTAAGAATTAGATAAATGATGAACTATAACATTACTCTGCACTTATTTTGAAATTGTCTATTATATTATTGCCTCAATTATTATTATTTATATGATCTAGAGGATGTACCACCACGCTGCTCCAGTGATCTTGTCCCTTTACGTCCTCATAGTACCTACCTTAAGGACATCTTCGCATACTCACGTTGACATTATCTTTATGTGACTTACGAGTAAGATTTAGTTTGCTATAAAACCGCAAACGTTGGTGATGCCCCTGGTGTTGCTAAAGTCCATAGGCGGCGGTGATCATTTACCATCAGGTGACCCGTCTATTCATCTGCCTGCTTTAGTGCATAAAAAAGCTATGAAAAGTAAACCGATCAGTTCTGTTGCATTCTGCAACAAGAAGATTCAGCTGCCTATTTTAAGCTGTTTTTCATAAGTAATTTGGTTTATAGGCAGACGAACTACGACTCACATGGTAGTGAGCGATCATCGTTGCCAATAGACATCGGTAGGTAACACTTAATAACTAAGTCATACAAAGCCAAGAACAGAGAAGAAAGAACAATTGAAAGAATGAAAGGAATCATTATTTAATTACGTATCATTCATTATAAAATATCAAAAGTTATATTAACTGCATTAAATCTTAAAACGCAGATTTGGACAAACTCGCGAAAAGATTTAGTTCAAAATCTAGTTTGAGTAAGCTGGCTTGAAAATATTAGGCAGTATTCATACTTCAAACAGCAATGCAAAAAGTTATTCGAATTTCCAGGTACATAATTATGAAAGTTACTTCATAATTCCTACCATTATTTTTCGCTCATTATTTCAGTACCACTTTGCACAGTGTAATATAATTATTTCCTGTAAGATCTAATCAAAATATTTTTTCTTTACTTAATTACCGAAAGCTACCATTGGTTGTCAGGTGCCTTAAGGGGGGAGGGGGGGCTAGGACGGACGTCGAACTTTGCAACAGAACTAACAAACCAACGACATAACCACCAGTTTCTTCACAAACAAAACTGAACCGCAACATTATACACCTACGATTCATTTTCAAATTATTGCGGAAGTGGGATCATTGAGCTTGGTGCAATTTAATTCTTCAAAACAAACTGACGTATCTTCGATTTCCGTGTTATTGGAGATCACGCTTTAATATCGATGTGCTTAAGATTCATTATGAGTTGTGCAGTTGAGACATGGTGAGGTCGATCGATAGATATTACTTCCTGGTCCGTCTTATATCAATTAAGTGGATTTGTCTGCAAATTTGTTAGGAAATGGGGCAGGTTGCTCACGCGCGTCGCCTTAATGATTCATTGGGAAACCTTTGCAGGTGTTAAAGTTCAAGAACGATATTATTTTAAAGTCAAATATAAACATCAAAGCATCTAACTTAACTATCTTTTTATTTAACATCTTTATTTAAAAAAAGAAGCATAATGGAAGCTCGGCGTGTAAAACGAAGGCACCCTAATTGAAATATTTTTGGTTTTAAAGTATATAAAGTGAGACAGCAAATAACTATCCTATAGACGATAAGGACGCATGCAATGTAGAATGGAAACTTTTTTCGGTTGTATAGTAAGAACCAAATATCTTTAGTATAAAGTATCATGTCATAAAATCAAGCAAAGAAAATTAAGTCATGGAACTATCCTTATAATAACATATCTCCAGAACCCTCGTCTGTCTTTAGATGTGATTTGCTGTGTATTAAATTGACTCCAGATTCTCTGAAACACTATAGTTTCTGTCAATACTGGTCACCCATCGTTCTATTGACCGCACCCACATTTTTTGCCACTACTCTTTACCCATACTTCCACTGACGGCGCCCAAAATTACTTCAATCTGACGTAGCAATCGACGTCATACGCAAACTTAAATCCATGTGCAGTACACGTTACAGATTCAATGAAATGGAAACTACTAGAGCTACCAACGGGGTCATTCCAAAATGCGTCCCATTGGTACTTGAACATGTTTTGCTCCACGTGATAGGACAGTTACTGATCATAAAACGGTGCCTGTTTTGATTCCAATGCATTTCAGAGATTTGAATTTATAATGCCGTGTTTAAGCAGTACGCAGGATCGCTTTGCATCGCCTATCGATTAGGAAAGCGCTTTACATTTGCATCTGAAATTTGGACTGTAAACAACCTGCTTTGAGTTTATTGGCAGTAGTCCTTTGGTGAAGTAGTTGATTTTGCCCTCGAATAAATGAAGCATTGTCTTAGGATGTAAAGGTACATCTATCTTGAGTCTAAACTAGTCTTTATTAATCGTCATCGGTACTCTAGAATGTATTGAAATTTGCTCATCTATCCATCTATTTACGACCAGATTTTTTGATCAGTAACTCAATTTCGTTTGATGATGATCGTTTACAACAGATTGGCACCTTTGTGATCAGAGCAATTTTATACTGCATATAGTAGCTATATAAGTAAGCATGGTATAGGTAGGTATAGCAGAGTATAAAAATATCCTAAGCTATTTTTATCGAAGCGTTAATAGACCGGACCTTAAGCATCAATTGTAAGTGATCAACAAAGTTAAGCAACTGTCCGCGTCCACAGTTGGTTCAAAACCTGGATATGTGACTGCTAGTGGCAATAATTCTTAAGCGCTTCCGTGCTTCGGAGGGCACGTTAACCTGTCAACTGACTTCTATCGTTAGATCAGAGTCATAAGGAAAACTTTCGACACTTGGGTTGGCCATCAACCCCTCTATCAGTCCGCATTGGAGCAGCGTGAAGGAGTATGCTCTAAAGCCTCCTCAGTTATGAGTAGAGACCCGTGCTCAGCACTGGGCCATTAATGGGTTGAGGTCAAGCTATTTTTATCATGATGTTTCTATCGAATTAGAAAACAATCGATATTCTAAAACGATAGATAGCACATTGTCAGTCCAACGGCCTATTTTCACTCCAGGTTAGCCGACCATTGAGAAAAGGTATCAAATTATCTAGTTCGGTTTTGGTTAGAGGTATTCGTAATTTGGCAGCGTTATAGAATATTTTCACAGAGTAAACGACCGATCACGTGGCAGCACACGATATGAAATCCACTACATGACTGAATGGAATTGATTGAAAATATCGATTTGAATTTGGAATCATTAATTTATTGAATTGCCGATGAAGTTACAGTGTAACCATGTCCAAATTTTGTAAAATGAAGAATTAAATCTTGGATCTAAAGCTTTTTTTTTTACTTTTTAAATTATTTTTAGTTTTCTCGATACAAACCATATCTTTCCACTTTCTTCCAGTTAACCTATAAAGATAAAAAATTAAAAAAAAAAACTCATGGAAAATATTTGGATTATTTGATTTTCTTATTCCTCTATTTTCTGAACTTAACTTTTAGGGATCTATTAATCTGTACCTACCTTAATTATATGGTAGTTAAAACATTTTCTATCAGAATTTGTGATAGCCTAGGGTTACCAGGTAAATATTTTTACAGATTTCCGTAATTTTCTGTGATAAAAGCCTTGTTAAAAAATCAGTAAAAGAAACAACTTAAATTTAAAGTTATACATGGAATAACCCTTGACTCAGTGAGGTCATAAAGGTCATGCAATCTTTTTGGATTAACCAAATGTCAAGGTAATCGCCGGTAAACAGCCTCTTTTACTTATAAATTGGAAAGTACGTGGATCAATTATCCAATAACGATATTAACAATACGTTTAAATCATCTTTTATTGACTTTAATAAACATGTATATTGTGGTATGTGTTTGTCTTTTGGTATTTCCTGGACATTATGAGTTTACGGGAATGAGCTAGGTAATTTTGTAAGTAAATTAAGAAAAAACTTCATAATAAATAAATAAATCAGTACATAGGTTAAATATAATAAAATACTTATTAAAGTAAAAAAATGCGTGCTGCTATGTTGCTACGAAATATCTATTGTTTATTACTTTTATTCCAAAATTTTATACTTATAGAAAATTCTGTTTACTTTTTCTTAAATTTTCATTTAAGGAATCTAATAATAATTTTAGTAGTTGTTTAACGTAACTCATTAAACTTCATTATGTTATATCTATTTATATTTATTTATACTGAAAGTCCCGATGCTTGTTTGTTTGTTATCAATGCTACAACCTCGATGCAATAATATGCGTAAACGGATATTTTCCTCCAAAATTTATCTAGAACAACGTCTTCGGTCAAAGACACTTGTTTGGTACATTCGATTGTTTCAGCATATTTGCATACACGTGCACATTTTTAATGGATTGAAGAATATGACACTTTGTTCTATATTGCGCACTAAGTAAAAGTTTTCAAGTTTCTAGAGTAGCTCGGGAGCCTAAACTGTTTGGCGTATTTTAACTTATGGGGTATCATTGGGTTTTTCTTCATTGTTAGCGTGACATAAGCTATTTTGATAATATACCCCCAAATTTTTTTGCAGTCCGGTTTTTTTTGTTCTATTATAATGATGATCAGTTAGAAAACATTATACATAAACATCTGAAATGGCTTAACTAAATTATGTCTATACTAATAATATAAAGCTGAAGAGTATTTTTTGTTTTTTTGTTTCTTTGAAGACGCTAATTTCAGGAACTACTCGTACCTGGCTACTATACAGATTTGAAAAAATGTTTTAGTGTAAGATAGTCCATTTATCCAGGAAGGCTTTATAAGCTATTTAAAATCACGCCAAGATGAATAGAAGAGAAGCAATAATAAAAAATATTGCGAAAACAGCAAAATTACGCGGACGGAGCCGCCGACGATTGATAGTAAAAAATTAAACAAAAGTACGAATAAAAATATACTAAAAAATAAATATTATAATACATAATATCATCATTATTTTAAAAGTTAGGTTCAGAATTCGAGTCAGCACGTGAGACGTTAAATTTTTAAATTCAGAAGATTCGATTACAGGCTGAATAAAAACGTCATAATAAAAAACTCATTCATCACAAACAAATACGTCACAAGATAAAATTTGAAAATCGAAGGTGAATTCTCAAACCATTATTCGAAAGAACAGGAATGAAAACAGTGACAGCAATAATTGTGTAAGTCCTTGCGATAAAAAATATACGAAAGTCACGTTTTAAAGCATGTGAGTGGTGAATTCGGTGGCTGTTGTTCCATGGAGATTACCTACATTGGAATTTCTATATATTTCTCACACGTTACAACTACAAATGTGCAATTATTACTACGAAAAGTCTAAGACATCTTCGCAAAAACTAGAAGGGGTGGGGAGATTTGATTATCATCATCCATCCTTTCTTCAAGAGAATAACTTAAATTTTAACTAATTACGCGATCGCAATTTATGTTTGTCCGTCCGTATATTCATCTGAATTTCCCTGGTATTTTAAAGCTTTAATCTAACTTGTGGCTATTTAATTAATAACGATGCCAATAGAGCAGTAAAATAAAATCGTGTAATTTTTTTTTGTTTACCCCATCATGTGTGTATTAAAATAATTGTTTGATTTACAAATCCGGTTGAGAAATATCAAGTAACTTTCTTTGAAATAAAATTTTATTTTTGACCAGAACTTTCATTCCCTCTTAGAAATTCAACCTTTTGAGTTCCCTACAGAAACACCAAATCAGTAAAGAGACCAACCATTCCCCCAACAGCAAAACTAAAGTACCATAGTAGTTAGAGTTAATCCTTGCCTCTTAAATACTCAGACCAAAAAGTTTTTTTTTTTTTATAAAAAAGTTTTCTTTTTTTACAATCTGACATACGTCACAAAGCACGGTCTGCCGAGTAATGTACTGGGAAACATTATCATTAGTTATTTAAGTTGTTTTTTTCGACTACGATTTTTGTTCCAAAAGCATTTTGGTCTGAGCCCTTATAATGCATCTATTTCTCAACTAAAATCCATAATTCATAGTCTAACGCTTGACAAAGTTTGAAACGCTTCAGTTTCAGGTGACGTCGATGAATGCGTTACACGGTTGTTGACTGGTAATGTTTTATGAAGCAGTCCTTGTTTGAAATGTTGATCAGATGTATTTTCATCGATCGCTACGACTTTACCGCCGCGGTCTGTTATTCTATTGCTGCTAGTAATTTTATTTACGTATTTATTAGAACCGCTTTCAATTCTAAATTATTTTTTACTTTACGTTCGCCCGCAGAATAGTAGTTTTTAAAAATATGGGATTTATCCCAAGGGAACCTATAATCGGGATAAAATGTATCCTATGTCTTATTCCTGGATGCAACCTATAACCAAGTTTCAGCTTAATTCGTTCAACGGTTAGAGTTATTAGAGGTTATACCCCCTTTGAAGTCTAGGTAATTACATAGTCGTTTGTCTCCCAATCAATTTGCTCCTTGCTACGAACAGTATATTTACCTCGTAGCCTAGTTGGTAGTGATCCTGCCTGCGAAGCGAAGGGTCCCAGGTTCGATTCCCGGGGGAAATATTTATGCGACAGATAGATGTTTGTTCTCGGATCATGGGTGTTAGTGATGTGTTATTTGTGTTGTCCATGCCACACGCGACACAGGGAATCCTACTGCGGGGGTATGAGTGTGTTAGCGTTTATTTATTTACGTCAAAGATGGTCGCTAGTCAGACACCACTCGAAGAAGGTAATCTGTATATTATACAGCAGTATATGTTAACTAGAAGACTTTTGAATCCCAACAAAATAACGTGAGGAACACCCGTGATCTAGTTACAACAAATATGGTAAAATAAATATAATTCAATCTTTCGCAACGCGATCAAAATTCCTAAGCGAATTTATGATGTTTCGAAACTCTAAGGGTAACTCAATAAATCATAATAAATCAATATATTTTCATAGACTTGCGCCATGCAAGTGTTGTTGATAAATTTTGTTTAATTCCCGAGTGAAGTCAATACACTTTTGTTAAATGGGGTCATATTTGCATTGTAAAATACGAGTAGGTTTGTTTAAGGTTTTCTAAGTGCAAATAAGTACCTGGTTTGACTGCGTCATACGAGGTTAAATACGTTTTGGAATTTATGTTACTAAGTTTTTGTTTTTGTTATTTTTCTTCATAATGCGTTTTTTCTGGGTAGTGTCGAAGACATGAGTGCCTTACACTATGTGACTGCGAAAAAGTCATTGCAGAAGCCGAACATCCAACTAATTAAAGACCTGGAGACGACAAAAGTCCTAGGGTACATCCTAACAGTCTCGGTGACCAAATCTGACTTTCGGCATTGCTACACTAGATCATGTGAGATTACCGTAGCCTTTGGGTATTTAACCTATTACCAATCCTCAAGTAATAATGGACATCAGCAAAACCAATGACCAAAAGCATCACCGATGCAGACCAAGAATAGAAAAGAAGGAAAAATTATTACATTCGACAATTATTTATCTTATACCTACTAACTTGGTGGTTTTACTAACGAATTAACATCTACTAATATTCTCATTAACACCTATCGCTATCAGAACTTACTAACCGACTAACAGTCTCCTACTCGAAGTTTGTCACTAAGTCCATGGGCGGCAGGGGCTGGTGGCACTGCAAGCTCGATAGCTATTCTCATACCATCAAAAAAACAACCTGTAACAGGGAATTCCTTTTGATATTTGAAATGACTTATACATTAAAACATCATTAATATTAACCAATATAGATGAAGTACTTTTAGAACTTTCAGTCATTAATAATTCTAAAACGATGATAACATTTGTAAACCTCATTGTGTGCTTCATTGAAAGTTTAATCCTTTTGTGCTCAGTCAATAACTCGTGCGTTCTGAAGCAGCCTGCGTTTTGTGTGGACAGCAAGACAAGGTGGAAAAAATGTATTGATATGAATGACCATATTTTTATACAGGGTGACTTGAATATTGACGTTAATAAATTATACCCAATTTTCCAATGTTTAAAACATTCAACATCAAATATTTTTTTTAAATCGTTTAGTTAATTACCTACACAATAATAATTAAGCAGTAGTATTAAGTTGTCTTTTTCTATTTATTAAGAGATATTTTGTAAGTAAGAAAAATAAAATTGGTGCCATATGAAACCTTGATAGTACGAGTAGATAGATGCATAACGCGTCCTCGGTAAGACGTACCTTATGCTAAAGCGCACCGTTTATTTTATTTTTTATTCTTTGAAGTCATAATAAAATCGCCCTGTATATAAATGGGACAAGGCGGTACACAGACAAAGAGCCAATGGACAATACTGGACAAGAGATTATGATTCGCATATCGACACCACACACGCACACTTCTAAAGAAGGCACGGCAGACGATAGTGCTGTTTAAAAGGTGGTATTTATAACTAGTAGTAGGTATGTATGTATATAGTATATGCTTGTATGTAATTTATGATATACAATAAAGTGTGAGAAATTAATAAATGAAATTAAAATTTCATGCAGGATTGGAAGGCCGGGCTAATTTTGCCCCCTTAGTTTTTCACGTTAGGTACTACCAACATTAAATTTACATGTACTTTTAGTAAAAGCTTATTGTTTAACGACCAATATCTACCTTACCTAAAAGCTCATTTTGATTGACAATTTTGGCTGTGATTAAGCCAATTTATAGGTATTGATTTCATTCTTGTGAAAACTCATTTTGGTCAAGAATATTTAGTTCCACATAAAAGTATCGATGCACTTTCGTTCGCCATACCCAAGGACGCGACCACAACGACCATCCGTCAAGCCTTAAATGTGGTCAAGCGAGCGACGGCAAAAAACACCAGATTACCGACAACCCATTCTCTGTTCTCCAGTTGTCGCGGACATGATTTTTTGCCAAAATCTCTGCCAAAATTAGCTATGAATAAGTGGGCATAGTCTGTGAAATGGTGCTTGAATAGAGATGTTAGTTACTCTATCGATAAATAGGCTTTATGTTTATTACAAAAATGTTGTTGTAACTGCGTCCGATGGGCCTGTAGTTTTAGGGTAAGAAACGAGCTTGCAAGCTTGCAGTCCTACCATCCCCTGTAGCCCTTTAAAATCAAGATAAATCACGAGTAAAACTTAAAGGGGCCCATTATAGAAATCCTATCATCTACTCCACGAGGCACAGAATCGTTTCTGAAATATTATTATTAGTGGTACTAATACCTTTAGGTTTTCGTCAATGATTAACATAGTAAAAAAGGCTAACTAAACTAAGTAAACTAATAAGAACTGCAGTTTCAGATTACCCTAAAAACTCGCGGCATAATTGGCTTTAAAAAACTCAACAACACTTCATAAAATTATCTTTGCAATTTATATCGATGTCTAGCACATCACTAGTACACTGCATATGTAAGCAAGGTGGGTATTTCTAGAGTGACCACCGGGTATCTCAACAAAAACGGCTCTAGGCGCGTCGTGAGCAACAATTGCATTATGATGGATTGGCAATATGATGTCGCGCGTCTGTCAATGGCGCTTCTATTGTACACCGGAATGTTTTTATGTTTTAAATTGCAATTATGTTTAACTTCAACGGCTTGAAATGGTACTTCAATAATATAGCCTACAAATGAGGAAACTTTAACTAAGTTACTATATGATAGTTTTCTGTCAGCCGTATCCATATTAGTATATTTTGTTGTTTTATCTTTCGCGTGTACGATTTTATGGCATAGTTACAGCGTTTCTATAACTTGAAATATTTTGACAATTCTCCTCCTAAAAGAGTTCTCAGTTTCTTTTAAATATACCACTAATAGTTCTTTTACATTGGTCCAGGTTAGGAGTTCAGCGACATACCCACGTTTGCTAGTTTGTAAAAGATACAAAATACTTGCTATGTAGGGCGATTACAAACGTGCAAACTACGTCATCAATCATTTTATCATATCTCTCGATCACACTTATAGGTATATCGGAACTCTCGCTCGAATGTGCGACCATAGTCCATCCCTTTGACGTTTTGTTTTATGACGTAGTCTGCACGTTTGTAATAGATAGATATTATGTATCTATGTATGTTCTATTATGGTTTCAACGAAATATCGCGTCGGGTCTAACTTGACTAGATTTTCTATTCAAGTGTACTTGGGTGGCGGATAGAGGCTGTCAAGTGGCAAAGATTATTTGGTTAAAGGATTATGAAGATTACCGACGACTATTAAGTCCGTTTGAGCAGCTTTGTCGAAAGTGTTTTGTTAAGTAAGTGCCTTGGAGAGGAATTTACTTATCCCAGTACAGATCCTAATCTATACAATTGTCGCAATTTGGATGCGAAGAACACAATTACATCATATTAGGGAATATTAGGTTTTTAAAATGGGTTACATTTGTTAACAAAAAATCATTTGTGAGATTTTGGAGTAAGTATATTATAAGCCCGTGTTAGAATAGAAATTGTTGGATAAGAAATTTATCTCGTAATGTGCATCAACTTTTGAAAAGTATTTTAGTACTTTGCAGCACTAAGTATGTTTAAAGTGGAGAACTTCAAAAATAATAAGATAACGTAGTTCGGTATAAGCATAGTCGTGTATGTTTTTGTTGCAATGCACATGCCTTAAAAGAATATGTATCTATTAGTAAAACGTCAGGAAGTGTAAACCTAAATTATGCTAAACTAATTCTTAAATCTTCCTATGCTGTAGTTAGTAGTTAGATATCATTCAACTCCATGCATTATTTACCTATTTAAAAAACCTAAAGCCCTTTACATTGTAGACGCGTTTCATCCCAATTACAATACACTAGACTACACTTAAAATATCAAAAGCCGGCGCTACAAGATAATCCCTGCACCTTTGACGACACGCAGTTAAATGCTCAGAAATGTTTGAATGAAGCACAATATGCGTGTGTAACGCACAGGAAGTTATCGAGTTCAATTGTCCACGCTTCAATGGTCATTCTCTACCATATTAACATAAGAAAGTGGGTGTAGCATTCATTATATTTTGCATCTTGCTGCGCGTCCGTCTCTTGCAACGATTAGTAACCTTTATTGATGACGTCATCATAATGGTTCTTAATTTGAAAAATGATTTAAAAATATTTGTCGTTTGTAGAACTTGGACTATAGTAAACTGATACGATGTTATGGAAAATTCTTTTCATGTCACCTAAGTTCATGATTATATTGTTAGTTGTTTGGTTATAACTGGCCAGTATGAAAAAGAAGTTTCGCGTAAAAGAAGAAAAACAGATTTGGCGGGAAAAAGGAACGACGATGGAAATCTATGGACGATAGAATATCATTGTAATCATTCGAGTTTTAATACATGTTCCACATCAGATAAGCTAGCAATTCGGAATAATGCTTAAACATAGATAACAAACGGCAAAAGGACAATTTAAACGATCAAGGTTCGGAGTTCATTTGATTGCGAAATGAATTTCAGAACTGGCAATGAAAGAGGAGATCCGCATTCAGTCATCTGTAAAAAGTTAAAAACTTGATCGGTTTTCTTGGAAGAATGTGCGTTATACACACGACCGATTCGGAATCGATTCCGTCGAGTCATTCACACGACTCGATTACAATTGTGTTGAAAAAAATGCAAATTGTCTTTAAACATGGCGTAATTGACATAAATATTGTCGTTTCGTGTTTTCTTTTCATACGTTCCGGCAATGAATGTTTAAAATTGTGTCAATTACTCGTTGGAATATTGTTTTGGAAATGAAAAACGATCTTGCTTGCATGCTGGTGTTCGATACTTACGATAACATTGATTTTTCTTAGAGTCCTCAGACCAAAAACTGTATAGACCCAGTCTTCAAAACAAATAGGTCCAATTTTTGTTTTTTTTTTACGATTTAACGTATATCACCGAGCATGGTGTGCGCGGGAAAGTACCGAGAAACGTTATCATTTATTAATTACGTTATGTTTTTTTTCTACTACGTTTTTTTGTTCCAACTTAACATTTAAGTTTAACTTATTTCTTTTCAGGGTTCCGGAGATATGCGACCAGATTTAAAAAATACATCGCTTACAAGGTCTTCATATCTACACATCAATTTTAACGACAACTGTACAGACTTCGGTCATCGGCACACTTACATTTAGTGATTCATATACAAAAACGTGCTAATATATCTCTTTATGATGCAAATTAACAAAATCGACTTTTTCCGCCTCGCCGAATTTAACTGTGTCAGTCAAACAAAGGACCTCTGTTTGACCAAATGTTAGCGACTTTGCTGCTTTTAAAGAATGGGGTCATTGGTAAGTTGCCATTTGACAACGGTCATTGTCTTTTGAAATGTTTCGTGCCACTGTTATTTGACACTTGTTTGAATTTGGAAGGTGCTTTTGGAAGCATTTTGAAAATATAGTCCTACTTGAGGTTTGTTACGATGTCTGTTAGCGTTGGGAGCATTGCAAGCTTGTTTGCAACATTTGAGATGTTAAATTCGTCGTTTAATCGATTGACTTGAGCAATGTTTTTTGACGACATAATGTCCATAGATCGATGAAAACTGGCAACATTTACGAATAAGTGTAACGTTCCACGTGCAAGCGAGAGAGCGACACATTTGTCTCTCTTCTTGCATATCACTACGTCATCAGTGAGTGCGAAAAGGAATTCTTCAGTAAACCACTTAAAATTCATTTGAAAGAGTTTAACATTAAACAACCTATAAATAAATCATAAATGTATAATTTTTTTATCAATATCTACTTTTTGTGATCACCTAAAATTATCGTTCGTAAACTGACTTATAGACAACCATTTTTTTTTTAATTTCCACAAGCTTTTGTTTTTAATATCGATTATTAATTGTTACAAGAAACACTTCTATGATCTACAATAGATTATAATTGGATTGAAGTCAAATTGTATGTTGTATCCATAAATTTTCTTCAAAAAAGCTGTAAGTATTTCGCAACTCTACGATAATTTTTGTCGTGCCTACATTAAGTATTAGCCTAACCTGATTATTGCTGCCGATACAATGTTTATTTTTGTAACTAGCAACTTCTTTGACATTGCCTTATTTTGAGTTGGTGACAGTAAAAAAATAGTTATTCCTTCGCAAGTTGTAGTTATTCAAACATGGACCAAATCATTTTTAAATCTTTTATTTTTTAATTCGTAAATATGCATGTAAGTATATATTTTGTATAATCTATTACCTACAATACCTATATTTTTAAACAAAAGAACATATAAGTACATCTAGAAACTAGACGATAGAAACGAAAGCCAGTAAGCATGATATCTAGTTAAAGTATTACTATTTACAGTGAAGTAGTAAAACTGGAAAGGCAATAAGTATTTCCTATCTCTTATGTGTGGGACCGCGTAATTAAGGTAGATACATACTGATTGCGCCTAGCTGCAGGCCATGTTCACACTGAGAAAGAGTCCATACTTTGACTACATACATAACTAGAAGTCGCCGGCGGATCCGCCTGCGTAATTTTCCCGTTTCTGGAACTTTTTTTTTTTTGCTGCTGCTCTCCTATTCATCTTAGCATGATGTTATATAGCCTATAGCCTTTCTCCATAAATGGACTATCTTACACTAAAAGAATTATTCAAATCGATCCAGTAGTTCCTGAGATTAGCGCGTTCAAACAAACTCTTCAGCTTTATATTATTAGTATAGATTATGACGTCAACATAAATAAGGTTTATCTATACGAAGCCTAATAGAGTTGAGTGAAAGCTAATGTAGCTAGGTAGGCGACCGCCCAGCGGCGCGCGCCCAGGCGTTTCCTCGTTCCGTCAATAAGTGATCATTTCCGAGTTCAACTGGGTTCAGCAGTAATGGTAGACTTCCGAACGTCTTGTGGCCACGAATTATCACTGAAACTAACAGATTTGTCTTTTGTACGAAGTTGTTGGGGAGTTTTGCACAATAATGTGTTGTTAGAACTCAGAATTTTAACACGGCGAAGCGACAACAGGAAAACAGTGGAATACAAAATATCGATTACACTGAATTTGGTCTTATGATGGATCTGTTCG
>LGAG01000768.1:45082-99127 GCA_001278395.1 Lerema accius
ATAATTTTTAGGGTTCTGTATCTAAAAGGTAAAAACGGAACCCTATTTTGTTTTTTCTTTTGTTATTTCCTTTTTTCTTATCTCTTTTCAACTACCTAATACATTTCAAAGGCAACATAGATAAGAAGCAACATATTGCAAAGGAAATCATAGTGGCAACTTGAAAAGTTACTCATAAATGTGCAGCGTGGGATTCGCCGATTACTCTCATCCGGATTAGAGATGAAAGTGATAGCTTCCGCAGGCGGCCCTCCCTCTCGTTTAACACTACTTCTGCCAATAAACTATCATTATGTGGAGTGAAATTTGAGTCCTTGCAACCGCTTGCTTGGTCGTATATTTACAGACTAGTGGACCTGCACTCGCTTCGCTTCGGGAAACCCATTCCGAAAGTAAAAAGAAGTAGCCTAAGTTACTCCTTATTACATCAGCTACTAGCCAGTAAGATTTTGAATATGGAATTTCATTGTTTATACCCGATTGCACCAGAATGAGAGATTTTTGAAGCGTATGTATGACTTTTAATTTCTTTGGCATGATCTACATGCTTAACGGGTTATAGCTGTATATTATGATACTAGAATAATGGCTCTATATTTTTTCTCGCGCTTTTCCTTAAAAATTGTAGTCGTTTTTTTTTGTTTTTAGAAAGAAAGAAAAAAATATGTTTTATGTCAATCTAGTTCCATTTTTAATGCATTTTAGAGCCTTTTAAGATAGAGTGTTTTACAACAATATAATAGTTAAATAGAAGGTTACGTCAAAGGAAACAGTATCAATAATGATAGGGTTTCAGTTGAACAGCGCTCTTTCTAGAAATAACACTTCTCGAGAAAATAAACTTTCTATTGGCTTCGCGGAAGGAAAATTAAGACGGTTTCGATTACAACTGGCGTTAAACTAATCAACTTAGAGTTTGTTACACTCGTTGATTCATAGATTTTAATTAGAGAATATTCTACACTAGAATACGTATTTAAGTACCTAGTAACAATGTTTTATTGACGCTTCTGCCTAAACATTTAAATGTCTGACATATTCTAAGATATTAATGTATATTATATGCTGGAGAGTGGAGACCCCATTTTGATCTACATTAAATGCATCTAATGTATGTGTATCAATTAATTGATTAAAAAATATTGTAAAGTGTAAAATGACTTTGTAAATAACTCCTTTTTTTAATTATAAAAGTAAAACCGCTTACTATGGATTATCGTTAGAATATTAATACTATACCGTCCGTCGCGGACTTATTTGTTGATAATTTTAAGATATACCCTTCCATAGCTTATTATCTGATGTCTTTGAATAGGTCTTCCAAAAATATTAATTTTCTTTTAAAATCATTTTTTAATTTAGTGTTCCATTTGCAAAATTATATTTAAAATTCGAATTTTAAACTCAAGTGTCCCCTGCCAGTTAGTGATGATTGTTAGCAGTTTTAAGGCTCTATTGAGGAAGTTTATGGGCCGAGACTCCGAGTTGACTGGAGCCCTATGACTGGCTATAAATAGAAAGTGGGACAGGATGTACGATATTCTAGAGGCATCTAGTATCGCATTGTGTACCTAGTTATGCAGTTTGCTTAGGGAAAAAACAGACTTTAAAATATGTAAGCTAGTAGAAAGTAACAAACAAGTTGTCAGTCAAATTACAAGTCACAATCAAATAGATACCTGCCAAATGAGGAGCATATCATGGGATAAATATACATAGGGTAATAAGGCTGCTTGGTAATTTTTATCATGTTAACAAAAGAAGAAAAAGATAATTTTCTAACTAGCCTAGATCCTAGTACCTATCATCTTTACATCACCGGAAAAACCAAATTACACATCGCAAATATTAAGCCGCTATTATGTATGTTCTCACGTGTATGTATGTATCATTCTGTATGTATGTATTATTCTAGTCGCGTGCCACTAGCATCCGTTTTGATGTAACTTCTAATTAGCAAGTGTCATTCCTTGGATACATGAATGAGTGAACAAGTGAATGAATTAATGAATGAGTGAAAAGTGTGAGGTTTTTATGTCTGTGGGTTTTTTTGTTGTGTACATGAGTTTGCAAGGTCTCATCCAGTATATTTCTTGTGTGTCTGTGTATATGTGTGTGTGTAGAGGGGGGTTATTGATTATGAATAAAGCTATGCAGTCTCTTACTAAGATTTCCTGAAGACAATTGAAATTTGAATTCATTATTCAAAGTCCTTTGCTGGGAGTGGAACCCAAGACCCGTTTAACCTACCTGCCTAATTCAAACAAAAATTATTATTACTATTGTTATAATAACTAGATAAGTAAATTACAACCATAACTTACTGATAATAAAACTTTTTGTGACGAGTTAAATATGTTTTTAAGTTTTTCATAGGTAATTTTAAAATCAAACCTAATTTTTCCAAACAAAAAAAATCAAACAGAAATTCAACTTTAACTCGCACTAATTAAGGTTCACAATTAAGATCTTAAGTACCCACATACTAGACATAAAATATAGGTGAGCAAAAATGCTAATAAATCACAGATGTAAATGAGATCCGCGTCAGAATTGAGAGCGCGCTCATAAATCTATAGCCGGTCACCGGACATAGACGTCATGGTCTCATTACCATAGACATTGGAGTCATCTGACCACTGCATACCTATATTCAAATTCATATTTTTTTACATATTTAATAGGTGAATTAAGTCCACTTTTTGTGACCCAGGTGAATTACTTAAAGAGCTTTAAGTAAACTACATCTTAATTGATCCTGTCATATGGTAAATGGTGATAATAATCTTGGATGATAACTTTCCTTTTATTTATTTAGGTGTGTGTTATAAAGAAGAAAGTGGAAAAACTCCTCCGCATATTTAAAATAATAATAATGATACAATCATCTTGATTACAAGACATTTTTATCTGAAATGAAAGAAATACTCATTTTCATGCGTCTTTGTCATTAATATGCTCCTGGACGCTAGAATGGTTGAATGCGAGTTCTGATTATAAAGGAACGTCCAACTCAGATACCTCAGACACATGGTCTTTCAATTTAATGACTTTTCCCGGACATCAGAAGTATCAGTTTTCCCCGGATGCTATTTGAAAGTTCTTCCGAACACCTTCCAAAAATCCCCTAAGTTAAGTTAAAGGAGCAAAAACCACAGTGCAAACGAATCGAAAGACACTACATGTTAAATTCGATCAAACTTTTTCAATTTTAGAACGCCCGTAGAGAACAGCGTAGCGTAGAGAAAATGAAATGTAAATACATACGCTCGAAAAATTTACCTCTCTATCGTGATTGGGTAACAGCAGCCAATCTATTTTCTCGTCTAGACCATAACAATGCCATGTAACACCTATGGTGACAAAGCCATGATTCAATCCGGTTATACACATATCCTACCATATTGTTAGATATATCTAAATTATGTCATAGGATTACTAGAACTTGAATAATGGCGTTTCGCTAAGAGATTGTTTGTGCTCATTTGGAAGGCGAACCGCGGAATTGTAGGCAAGCAATCAACGCTTAGAATCCTAGGCACGTTGTGGAATCATTCACTATGCTATGCACTTTCTTCATTGCACGCACATAACCTTGCCTAGAGACAGTAGGTGCAGTATGATGGCTATGATGGAAGATTGTTTCGGCTTTTTTGTGGATACAATGTTGTATTATACACTTGACTAGACTCACACTCCTGGTCATATCCTTATATTTAGTTGCATATCGTTGGAGACTTTTTTGTACAGCTTGGTTTGAAAATAATACGATGTTCTGACTTATATTTTGGTGTTACGTCCCTTGTATTTTCACATCAAGTATTTCTAACCTACAATTTTCATGTATACATATAAATAAACGCTCAGGTAACTTTTGCTATGGTGGCGTTTCAATAATTCTTACTGTTTGGCTGGTCACTTTAAGTATCTCGATATCAGTACCTGCCGTGTCTAACTGTGGTTCGAAACCATACTTGGTCCCTGTAAAATACAATGCAATTTTTTTTTAATTAAATTGGTTTCGTTTTCAAGGTTCTGTATGTATGTCCATTTCTTTGCTACGCTCTACAGCTGAAACGGATTGATGGATTTCAAGAAATGAAGTGTTCTTTAAGTCTTACTATGAATATTTTTTTATGGCAGTTCAGTAAGTAACACGTAGTTTTAAAAGACAAAATACATTTACCCCTATATTAGAATTTGACTACAATCCCCATATTCATATTTTGTGGATTCAATAATGTTGTTTTTCGCATATTGTTACTAACATTAAACATAAAGGCGTTGATACACCCACATTATTTCTTGGATATTTTGACCAACATTCATCCACTCATTTCATCATGTACCCTCGTGGCATAAAACTTAATTATCGCAATTGTTATTATACCTAGCCCCACTTTAACTAATTTTATGTTACATCCTAATTTTAAAGCATCTATCTATACAGTGAAATACCCCCGATTTCCTCCCCACAACTCCCAATATAACAGCCGGAATGTGATAGGATGTACTAGGACATCATAGTTACCCTACGTGGTTCGGGTCAATGGTGCAGTGGACTAAGGCGACGGGCAGCGCGTCCGCCCGCAGGCACCGCGCCAACTGCTAATGCAGACCACAGACAAGGTTCTAGCAGAGATTGTATGAGGAAGTAAGTTTTACACAGCTCGGTACAAGGGCGAACTAACCCCCTAAAAGTCATTGCGCTCTGGTAGCTTGATGAGGGTTAGGAACGTTTTGAAAGGAAACTTCAAGATGTTTGACGTTTAATGTGATAGATAATCTGAAGAGGAAAATAGAATGACAGAAAAAGATAGACAAAACTTTTTCTGGGAGTTTACGCATCAGTTTTATAATGCAAATGACAAATAAAATCAAGCTACCATAGAATGAGGAGAAACTCTCAACCGAAGCATAACGCGTTATTTAGCGATTAACTTAATCAATCACTGACCTAACCAAGCAGGCTTAACGAAATAATGACAATAGTACAAGATGATAAATCGGAGCGTATCAGTATAAAAACGGTAAGACTAGATTTACTTTACAAAGATCACAAAACAAATGAATTGTCTAAAAACCGTGAAATTATTAACATTTAAAGGACGTCACCTACTAAATTACTCATAATTAAGTCACTTGTTGCTAATCTAGTGGCATCGAATTTTATTATTACGCTATTAGTACCTTGAACACACGTAACGTATGTACTTCCCACGGTTGCTGATATCCTAGTACAATATTTCACCGCTCGGCTGTGACGAGTTCGTTATCGCGTGACGTATCTGTATGGAGAATGCCTCTCATTCATTATCTCCTAGTATCTAAGAGTTTACAAATCATGTGGTATTCCGGCATTTGTTGCAAAAACGTTTTGTGTTTTGTTTTGTTTTTTTTTAATTGCATGTTTTTAATGTTAATTTTGTTAGTTGGATCTTGTTTGAATAGGATTAAAATATTTACATAATTAATTAAGTTAATCTTTAAAACAATATTTTTATAGTCTCGATAAATTTTAATTTGACAGTGATACATCATTATTAACGATTCATCTATCTCAACAAATATCCTAAAGTATTTATAACCCTGATGTTGAGAAATAAAATCTAAAAAAAATTGGGTCCTCCTCCTTTATACGTATGTAAGTGGTTTGGAAAATTTCTACGTGTTGTAGAGTACTTCTGCCACTGAAACGGTTGATTTTTAAAATAGGAATAAATTCCCTACAGTAGAAAATATAACTACAAAAGAAAACAATCACTAATAGACAGCGCGTAACAGGTTAACGAGAAATTAAGCATCCACGGAAACGTCAGAAGGAAGGCTTCTTTGACAGACAGTTGACGTTGACATTGACATCTGTCAGCCAAGGATATCAAACGAGTCTATAAGTCTATAGTATATTCTTTGATATATCGATTTATGTTTGAATTTCGAACATAGAACGGGTCAGGGTCGGGTCAAAACAGGGTAATTACGGGTCTAGGAAGCTTTTGAGTGTTATCTAGCGATTCATATTGTGTTCTCTGTGTGTGTCCTACTCTGTGTGTCATGTGTAACGCATATCACGTGTGTGCATAGTAAAAGTACTTTCGTTCGAGGTCGCATTGTCATTCAAGCTGCTTTATTGCCACTGCCTATCCCCTATCTATCGCGAACTAGCTAAATACATTTTATGGAAGTTTTCCAGTAGACTCGGTCGACTTGGTTAGAGAAATAGGATCAGATACTAGTAAATTGAACAAAAGAAAGAAAGAAATTAAGTTTATTAGGGGATTAATTTGGTAAAACAAACGAATCATTGTCTTTTACTTAGAAGGTCTGACTCGGCGACTGCACTTATTTTCAGTGACGGCCGTCGAATGCACTTATTTTCAGTGATCGATCGTCTACAGAACATACCTGCTTACCGAGTAAAAGTTATTGCAACTGTTAAACAAAACATGTAATAAAAAAAAAAATCCCGATTAATAAATATTTTGCTAGGGAGGTTGGAGGCACTGTAAAAAATAAATCTATCTATAGCCTACGTCACTTCTATTAAACGACACCTCACATATTGAAAAACCAATTGTTATTAATAAATGACGTAGACAAAATACTCATCGGAAATGCTAGTAATAGATCACTGTTTTAAGTAGCAGTTTAGCTTAATCTTTTCAGGAAATCACCATTTATGTATGAACTGAGAACATGTAAATGTTTTGATTCTAAGTTATTCCAGCGGACATGATAGTAATTTGTTTTTTAAATTACGTTGTTATATTTTAAAATTATAATTGAGCACGTAAGTTCGAAAATTTAAAATAATTATCACATATCCACGTGGAAAATATTAGGGCTGTTTAGTAAAAAAAAACTGAAAATATATAATAAAATTATTTAAAGAATTTCTTTTACTTTTTCTATGAAATTAGCCCTGAGATGTATAGAGTAATCATGATTATTTAGAACAGGTGAAAATTATAGAGTGATCAGTTTTGGGTATAGATACGCTTTAACTTTGGCTTAATAACATACAGTATTATTAAACACAGAGTAAATAGGGAGTAAACTATTAGATCCTCTTTAATTAACAGTTAATTCTAAGATAAGCTAGTTAAAGCGTAAATTCGAACCATCAGTTTTTAAAGAGATTTCTATTACATAAATTGCTGTGTGTAGATCCTTGTATTTTTTCTGTAGTTAACTATAAAATTGATGTTTAAGAACCATAAACAACGTCAAATATTTATTCGAATTGCAAATCTGTCAATAGCGTAAAAAGTAAATGAGAAATGTAGTTATTTCCATAACAATTGAGCACACCGCACCACAGTTAAGAAACAACAATTTTCTCGTTATTTATCAGCGAATTCCTCTTACTGTCACCCTTTCTTATTAACCGTTTGGTTTGTGGTTTCTTTCTTGATGGTTTAACTGACGATATTTCATTTGTATTAATATTCCTATCACTGGATGTTTCACTGTCGGCGATAACGATAAGTTACTCGTATATGGAAGTTTCATCTCATTTATTACCCATTTGATGCTTGTGGTGACTACGCGCATACGTCGCACAGTTACGTCACAACCTGAATCGCGCTATCGAAGTTTTCTACATCAACTGATATATATACAAGTTCCGACACAATCCGTCAGAGGCCTCGGCCGGTCCCTAGGCGACACCTCGCCGGGCGGAAGATCTTCCTTTGTCTAACTGGTGACCCTCAAGAACACATTCCTATTGAACATCGGTAGCAATGATGGAACTGTTGAGTGCGGATGATGACCAGGATTGCCAGTGGACACCAGCTAACACCCTGGGTTCAGAAACCTCTGACGTGACGTTCCGCCAATAGGGCATAGTGATGAGTCGACAACCCGTAGTGGCGAAACGTTGGTTGCACATCTACGCCAATCCATTCAAATCTACGTTAAACGTTTCATAGATTCTAATACTAATATTTAAGGTCTATAATAGAAAAATCTGACTGCTAAACAATGACACCTCACAAGTTGAAATCCGTCAACGAGTTTGGGCAGATGAACACAAATGAATATGGATATACAATAGATATACATTCATGTAATCTCAAAAACCATTAGGTACTTCAGACACAGTGACAATAACGTAAAATTAAGCAAGGAAATAAGAACTTAAGGATTTTACATACTTGAAGTTTATCGTGAATGCTCTAACTAGTGCGCTCACTCCCGGATCTGATGATGAAAGTATGATCTATGATGATGATGGCATCATATCATTATTTAGCGTAAGCTACAGCAATCATGTGTTATTATGCTAAACATATTTATAACTTTTTAGACAAATTACCTTTTAAATCCGCCTCATTTACTGTTAGCGGAATTGGTCGTATTTCCAGAACACTTAGTACTTACATCTACTTAAATATTTCTACTTAAATCGTTCCTCTAGGGCCTGGTTTCCTAAGCTAAGGGTATTACCCTCGTAGGGGTAAATCAGCTATTTTGCGGAAGGCGGAAGTAATGAAGGACCTACTTATTAGGATCTCAAAATAAAAAAAATGCAGAAAAAAAAATACTTGTATTGTTCCTTTTGATGATATTTTGAAGACAGTGTAAAATTAGTTTTCCTCAAAGGTCACAACGGTAACAATATTGAAAAGGTTAGAGGTTACTTCTGCGGTCCTTAGGTAGGTACTGCTCTGGGACATAAGTTTTTCTTCATTGAGGAACCCTAGAGCATTCTGCACCACGCTGCTCCAATGTGGATTGAAAGGTGCAGTTAATTAGTGGCATAACCATGCGAGTGACTTATGCCATCCGAATACTTCTGCGATAGCATAACGATTGTCATCTGACGATAACACGCGGGATTGACGGTTTACTTTACCCTATGGGTACAAAAGCCCTTAGTAGTTTTGCCACTAGCGGTCATCCAACTAATATCAGACCGCGTTCGTGTTTGCTTACTATACTCGAATTTGACAACCCATATGGCGCAATGGTTGTCACACCGGATCGCCGTTCAAAGGGTCCTGGGTTCGATTCCCTGCGGAGCAGAAATTTTAATGATGAATTTAAATTTCTGTTCTCGGTCTGGATGTATGTTTGTGTGTTGTCCATGTCACAGGGATTCCTAGTGTGGGGCAATGAGTGTATATCGTTTATTTATTTACTTATGATTAAATTATGAGCGCTTTAGAACCTGTCAAACTAATAACTTAAAAGTATCACGATCAGAACACGCACTATCTTACAAAAGCTATATAGATTCTATAAATCTAGATTCATTGCACTATTCAGTAGTTTTTTGTTACTAAATGTTCGCGTAAACAATAGTAAATCCCAATGCGTACGTAAAGAACTCGTCAGGGTCTCGACTCGCGATTGCTTCCGAGTTTTTTACCCAGTCGAGGGTGTTGGTCGCGCCACGTGCTCTGTCGGGGCATCGAACCCGACCACTGCTCCTAAAGGAAGGGCATGCTACCACATTGTGATGTTCTCATACGGGAGCTTTCTATAAAATATGTCCTTTCAGACAGTTTTTGCACGCGAAGCTATTTACGCGCCGTGTTCTGAGATCATTATGTAAAAATAGATTTTCGACTTATTAAGAATTGAAATATGGTTTGTTTTATTACCTATTCTATTATTGCTGTTCCTTATATTGTAATATAGTAATTCTATCTGTCTGTCTGTTACCTTTTTTATCACTAAATTCGGTAGACAGTTAGACAGGTCTAATCTAGGGGAAGGATATTAGGGATCTGTTTTATTCCAATTGTACGATCTTCTAAAAGGAGTTGGACGTCTATCTATTTAAGTGTCCTATGAATAACACAATCGGCATAAAATATATTCTACCTCCTTCTAGATTAGAACTATTCGTTCGCCAAATTTCAACTTAATCTGTCCAGTTTAGACAAAGACTTCGAAAAAAGAGCGTGGAATGGTAACAGACATATATAGAAACACGCAGAAATTACGACATTACTACGGAAATAGATGTATAAATTATAATTTATAACAACATAAACAAACAGATACTATGAGCACGTGGTCACATTGACCACGACCGGGCGTCACCTCGGTCAATGACCCGTGTAATTAAGAGTTCAGTATCAGAAGATATACGTGATCGATGCACTGATAGTTCACATGGCTAGCATGATATCAAACGACCAAACAGTATAGGTTGAGAATTGATCGATTGAGGTGTTTGATTGTTTTGATGAGGATTGCGAACTGGTTTCAAGTAAGTAGGTACTTCTTGGTTATTGATCCCTGGTGATTAGGTACTTTTACCCGACTGCGAAGAAGGGTCATGATTTTGGAGTGTATGTATGTATGTATGTCTTTTTTGGCATGTCCTATATCCTATACAGCTTGACAGATTTCGAGATTCTTTATTGTCGGAGTAACAGAGGCTATTTTTTTATACCGTCAAATTGCAGCTAAATTTTTTATTTTTCTATTATTGGTTACTATATATATTATTATATTTACTGTCAACAGTTCAATCTAGCATCTCAATGATTTACATTATGACTGGTATAGGAACATGACCTGATAAAATTAGCCAGTGATACCACGAGTTCATTGTTTCTATTGCAGCGTGATTACATCCGTACCAGTTAAATGCAAGTCAAAATTGCGAATTCCTTAATTTCTTCTAAAAGTTATTTGATCCTATACTATTATATTGATTCAATATTATTACTAAAATAAAAAATAAAACTATGCGTAAAAAATAGCACCAGAAAATCTGACTTATATGTATAACTTATTTTTAACCCTAAAATAATCAAGCCCCTGTCAATGACACTAAAAAAATAAGGTAGATACGTGACGTTTCATTAGTGGACTAAACTCGGACGTTCACCGATGACCAAGTAGTTTAGTAGTTTACCCCCCAATAACCTCATATGCATGAATTCGATAAAGACTAAGTTCAACATCCTAGCTAGAAATGTTTTGGTCCAATTTATCGAACGTTACCCCCTAGGGACGCGCCACACTACTCTGTTACCTACCGAGTATTTTTTGTACTCTAATAAAATTCGATTGTAGTTAACAATATCAAAGGTGACTAAGGTGGAATGGTTAAGGCATAATTGTTATTAATTTTTTGGTATTTATTTATGTAGTAAACTGAGGTAATTTTAAGGAATGAACAGGGGTATTTTTTTATAATTTAAGAGTAAAATTAAACATTTTGGTATGACTACGAAAGAGGCTATACGATGGTTAGTTTTTTACTGTAGTACTAATAAAGTGGAATGTTTCCATTAAATCATATTTATCTTCAATGTTTCTTACTAAATGTGCAATTATTTCCCCTTAACTCTTTTAGGGGATGAATTTTCAAAAACACATTCTTAGTGGTTTCCATTTGTGTAAGTACAAAAAATTGCATTTATGCCGATTTTTTCCATACCGACGATATGGTACACATAAATTTACCATAGCACTTATACAATATACACATAATGCATAATATTATTATGTTTTTTTTACAAAAACCTGGCTTATTACAACAACTACACGAAACGTTTCACTTAAAGTTAATTTTTTTAAATAATTACTAGTTACACAAAAAGTACGAGTGTAATTTCTATCTTTTTGCTGCTTCGTTAAATAAATAAGTTCTGTAGGAAGTAAGACATGTCAAACCTTGTACTTGGGAATAGTGATGTACCAATGATACTTCAGGTACATTTTACTTTTGTTATAGGAACATTTTACAACAAATTGACAAAAAATATACTTAAAAATGGCCCATACTAGTGTGGCTTAAATTACTTTAATATCTTGTTGCTGAAGATGTAGTTTGACCCCGAATTCTAGGAGTAAGTGTTACTATGACGTTCCGTGAGTTGGATTGATCTTAATGGATGAATGAATGACTTAAAACTGAATCACAATGGTATATGATGATGAAATTATACTTAGTATAGTTTACGAGTACTTTAGATGACGAAGCAATTTTCTTACACCATGTTACAATTTCTAGTTATGTTGAAAACAATTATTACAATTCGAGTTATTTGTGTTTTTATTTGTTACATTAAAATTTATTATTAATTGATTAGTAGATATATGATTCCATGGCAATTCTTAATGTCTCATTATACAATATCTGCCTTAGGCATATAAGGAAATTTTGTTACTTAAATATGTATATTTTTCAGTCTGTATCTATTGAACAATATTAATGGTTAATATAACCGGTCGTCGTTAAGAAATTACACGATAAATAATAGAGGTAATAACAATTATAAAATCTAAATATTTTGATTAATACGTATAATAACAGATTAGAAGACAGACTGTGAGATTAATGAGTATGTCGTTAAGATTAGACATAAAATTTTCATAATTAATAAGATTTTTCTCTTTATGTTTGCGCCGACAATTTGCATTTTAATGCCACCGCCATTAATTTTATTATTTCTCTGCAAACAATAGGACACGCGTTAAGAATGATACTCATTAAATTTTCACTCTAAGCAATAATAATGTTTGTATGATTTCAAATAGTTTATTAACCGACTACACTAGAGGGCTGTTATGTTTTTGTAGTTTATGTTTGATCGTTTCTTTGGCAGGCTCTACAGTCCAAACCACTTGACGGATTTCAACTTATAATATGTCATTTGATTTGTCTGCATTGTGGGAGTAAGATAGGCTATTAGTATTATTTCTTGTTATACTCTCCCAATTTTTAGAAGCCGGGTTTTTTGTTTTTACAATTAATGACTGTTAATTCATATATGTAACTACGTTTTTGATATGTTATGTTTATATAGAAATACATATATAAGTACCAATTTTTTTCTTTTAATCGTTATAAAGACGCAGATAACAAAAGTTTTTATTTAATTTCCTAATTACTCTTTAAAATTATAATTATTTAATTTACCATTATAATTGTCATTGATAATGTCAAGGGCCATTATTATGCATAAATTAACCATAACATGTATAATAATCGCACTGAGAAATCAGCGGTAAGTTTGATCTTTCGCATTACCTACAGAATACCGCATTAAATGCATTTACTTTTGTTATTATAATAATCTCACTTAATTTGGGTACTTAATTTTCAGCTTTTTATTCAGTATACGGAGTGACGTTAAGTCATTTAACAAACATGAGAATACTTATAGCATTGCCCTTTTTTTAAATATCCTAAACTTAAAATCAGGTTATTAATCGAATAATGAATCGAATAACCCATAGTATTATTGTTGCATTAAAAATCAGTTGATAATGTACAAATACATTTTTTCGGAAATGAAAGCACATCACTAGTTAACCCGCGGGCGGCCATTACATTAAGCCTCATACTGAAATCCAATTACTCATGGACATTATAATGATACAGTGAGTTTCCGCACATCTCCGTTTCGTCATCAATGTCGTCACGTGCCCGGCTTGTGGTCGTCGGTCAGGGACAAGATTCGGGGGTCAACGACCGGCTCGAACATTCGCGGGTTTAAAAAACTACAACCCATTACGAAGTCACATCTAGTTCGGACCACGCTTTCGGAATTCGATTAATTACGCGATTTCAAATTTGAAAAAAGAATATTGACAGAAATCCCGCGTGGGTGCGAGTCAAAACTACCTATTTCCGGTCGTAAAACACGCGTTTCGTTGACCCGTCGGATTTGTCAAGTTTGTCGTTTTGGCGACAAATTGGAATGTTTATTTTCTAATTGTATTTAACGATTGGAGCCAATTAAAATGTTGATTTGAATGCAATTTTACAGCACGTGTTATGTTAAAATTAACTTGTATGTATTACATAGTTGATCATTATAATAATTTTATTTCTATCACTATCTCTTTGATCTTTTGTTTTAAGTTTATTCTAATACCGCCTTTATTAAGTACTTAGGTACGTATAATATGTCTGTATTTTAATAACTTTACTTGTTTTATTTTTTCCATAAAAGTAAATGTTACTCCTTTAGAAATTAAAAAAAATCATCATGATCGCATTGCGAATATCTCGAATTTGGAAAGGGTTCTCAAAAATAATATTTTTTTAAAGTAATTTTCAAGATAAGTTTTATGAGACATTTAGGGATAAGCAAAAAAATACTGGTGAATAATAAATTAAGTACATAATGTTTTACTTTAAATCACTGATAAATAATTTAATCAGCAGTTTCCTCTTAGCAAGTAATGCGTTCGAGGTAAAGCATAATATTAATCCGTTTTTATGTAACAAGCAGTATAAAGAGGACAACACACTAAAATAAAATAAAATCTAAAAACCAACAACTGGTAAGTTTCGTAACAAAAGCGCGCGAATATATTCGGCGAAATCCAAGATGGCGGAGCGTCGTTTTTTCTATCTGCGATGCAAGCCAAATTACTGGCGGTCGTTCGTTGAACTCGCGACGTGATGACCCCAACGTGACGTCACGTGACGTAGCCGGTGTGACGTCACAAGATGGCGCCCGCACGTACTTTGCAGCTGGTCGGTATGATTTTTAATATGTTCAAGTCTTGAAGTCAAGGTTTCTTTTTGTTACGGCCATCGACTTGTTTTGCGCGGGTAAATTGAGCAATCTTTCGGGTGGGACGATCGTTCGCCTTCCGTTGATGTCATGGTGTCGTCGATCGCTCCATATTATTATAATTTAAATGCAATTTGTAGTGAATTTAAAATGTGTGTAATTTTAAAACAAGATACTGTGGGTTTAAGCATCGACCCTTTTCGTGATCCACAACTACAAAACACAAGTGTTTTTATTTCGACACTGAGGATGCATAAAGAATAATTTGCTACGCTACTTCAGAGTACATTTAAAAACCTTGATCGTTCCAAATATTTATTTTTAAAGAAAGAAAGAAACAAAGAAACTTTATTTAACACAATAACGAAAAATACTACTATTGAAAATGCCTACACCAATGACCATAGAAAGCCACTGGTTTTCAGGGTGGCCTTCAGTATCATGCATTTCAACTTAGCGTACCTATGTGATAACTAAATAACAGTTAAATAAAACTACTATTTGTCAAACTAAAAGTAGAGAGGTATTTGTTATGTAGGACTTTTAATGATTAGGATCGCTGGACAGACACAAAAAATTATGTCGGATTTTGCCTGTGGCTTAACATGAGTGGACATCAACGTCGATAAAAATGAAAAGAAATTTTGAATTTAGAGAATAAACTAATGTCAAAGAGAAATTAAAAAAATTTAAAAGCGTACTGAAGTGTCAAAAGGTCAGTGACCTATATTAGAAACACGCTTCTGCCTCTTTCTTAGAAATGAAACTTTTTCAGAACGCGAGGTGGCTATTGTTTAGCATATTGTATTGTCTTCAGCTTGCCATTCAGGTCAAAACTATTTGAAAGTTTGTTTCCTTGTTTTGTTTTAATAACAGTGAGCTGAAAAATTCTTAGTACAAAATAGTAAAATAAAACACTTGATTATTTTCAGACGATTAGTTTTATTCTTCCTTCTATAGAGTCCTATCTTATTTTTACAGAGTAAGTACATACATGCAGTACACAGAATATCTCACTCTTTCTTCTTTAGAGAAATTGTAACATTTTGAGTTCGTCTCTTTAATAATGACTAAACTTCAATTAAATTTTTCAGTACAATAAAAATTCAAAATTAAATGCATATAACTCCCGACTGTTCAAGCCCAAAAAGTTTAACCGTCTAAGCTGAACAGGCCTTAATTAATATACTAATAGTGTCCATATTTGCATGTACGACGTCCGGGGGCGCTGATCAACGGTTGACCTACATACCGGTCGTGAGGATACGACCTCGGTAAGTTTATTGTCAATAATACTCCGGCCATTAAAATGAACTTGCAAATGTAAGGTGGTTGGCATGTGTGGTGGGATATGTCGTGAGATTTTTGAGATACTCACGAATTATATGACTCAACGATTGCTTATCGTCGTTCGTCGATAGTCAGCAAGATCAGAAATTCTGGTCAAATTGAATTACTGGTCGTAGTCTGTGTCTGCCATTGTCATTATAAAATGTCCATGGGATTCATCACAAAGTTAGAGGACTAATATGTGGCTTTGTTCTTTCTGAAATCAGCGAACGCCTGTTGCCTTTTTCAGTCGTCAGCCCACCTTGATAGAGGACTTTCAGATTTTCCCATTTTGATATAGAAGTTGGTAAGAGCTTTTACTACTTATGTGATCAGGGGGAGAGGGAAATGATGACTAAAACACTGGTAAAGTAATACTGAAACTCCTAATAAAAGACTATACAAAGCAACACTTCACAGAATCGAATCGTTGCCGTAAATCATCCCAATGGGTGGTACAAATGTCCAGATAACCCGCTCCTTAAGATTACGTCTACCTTGTTACGATAATTACCCACTATTACCTATTACTATAAACGTAGTGACGTTGACTTTTATAATGGTTAGAGGCTGAACTATCGGTAACGGTTGACCCAGATAGGAGGTTTGTAATGAGATACTAACAGTTACATCTCACATCCTGATATGGGGTCTCTTGGAACACGGATGGAGAAATAACGGGTGTATGGACGCGGCTTTATGACGTAGATGTAGAATTTACTAGAAGGAGCATTGTTGGTTAAAAAGAAGACAAAAATTTGAAGACTTTTAAGCCAATGGTTGATAAAGAGTTCGATCTCCTGGTAATAGGTTAAGTGGTAATTTTATTCATGAATATGTTTAAAGAAACTGGTCAAAAATTAACCAGGGAAGGAACTATGTTAAATACATCTTTATAGCAATTTTAAGAGCTGCTAATATACTCTAATACGTGTAATAGTACCCTGTGTTACCCTGTATAACGTATCGTTTATTGATATTGAAAGACTTTGTTAATGTCCAAAAGTTAGACTGTTTTAAATGTTTTTTATTTATGTGGATTTCGTTGCAAATTTACAAGTAGGTACAAAAAAATATCGAAACATCTTCTAATTTAATATTGCCGTAGTATTATATATTAATATTGCCGTACCTACGCTCGCAAACAATCTAAAACCACGTCCAGTCGTATCTATTCTCACAATACATCTAATTCCACTTTATTATTGAGTTTACGAGAAACGTTAGCGGATCTTACACTTGTCTTACTTGGTGAAATAACTTTACAGAAGCTTTACCTGTAAGCTAATTGCATCTGATGCATATAGTCACGTGTGACGTGGATTAATTTCTTCTAGAACATCCTTTTTGGTATCAAAGTGTCTAACGGATGCACCCGATTGCGGCCTGATTGCGACGGCAAATGTAGGGAATTTGGAATTGACGCGACTCGCCGTAAACGATCGCTTCAGAGCGGAGATAGTATGAAAAGGAATGATATAATAAGAAAAATGACTGCCTGAGACACATTAAATAGTACACTGTCTTGGATAGTCTTCTAGAATTGCCTTTCTAGTTATGATCGTATGTATACATCCTGGGTTCCTAGCTTGGAGGAATTACCCATGAGGGGGTAAATCAAATATTTTACCGGGGTAAAGAAGGACCTAATTATTAATATCGTAAAATAAAAAAATGCAAGTAAGTTACCTGTTTGTCTTGATAACATTTTAGGTATAAAATCAGTTTTCCTTATAGGTCACAGGGGTTACACATACTGAAAAGGTTGGGAACTACTGGTATGGATTAATAACGTAAGCTAACTCACAATACTTACTAAAAACTCTACTAGGAAAGTACAATTTTGTGAGCAATGCAATAATTTCCGATGAGTAAACGGAATGAAGTACCGGAAATCCAGAAATATTTCTGTATTTCTTTTACGATCCGAAAAGCAACATTTCAGAACCTAGATGGCTGTTACGACTAAAGGGTAAATTACATTTTTTACTTCCTAAACCCACACCTCTGAATCATTTACTAGATAACTACAATAAGGTCATAAGTGACGGTAATTAGTACCACACGTCAGTAGACCACCTCACCAGATGTTGAACCATTCTGGTAAAGTACTGGAACCTATGACGTATTTTAACAGGTCCCATAGTTCATTTAAGGATATGGTCTACGTGATTTATTAGAAAAAACTGTGAGTCAAGAAAAACAGATTCATAATAATGAGTAACTTTTTGTGCGTGCGTGTTATTCCGTTACGAATTAGATTGTGATACTTTGAGGATAAGGTGACTGAAAGGCGTCAAAACTTGGTCAGAGCTTGAGACTTATAAGAAGACTATAAGTCGCTGGCGGCTCCGCCCGCGTAATTTTCCCGTTTCTGGAATATTTTTTTTCGCTGCTCCTCTCCTATTCATCATTACGTGATGTTATATAGCCTATAAGTTTCCTCGATAAATGGACTATCTTACACTAAAATAATTTTTCAAATCGGTCCAGTAGTTCCTGAGATTTTATATTTATAACATTTTTTTTTTACAAAAAAACAGGGAACATAATTCTTCTAACTCGGTAAAATCACAATATTATTAGATAATGGTCATTTGTGTGTTACGTAACGTTTAGAGAGGGTACAGAAAAACGTTACGGGGCGTTACATGGGGGGGAGTCAAAAATGTTCAAAAATTGCGTTACATTATACTTCAACGTTTCATAAGGTTGTGGTTGCTTGTTTATCAACTATTAACATAACATTTAGTCACAAAATATTTCTCGAAAGAGAACAAGCAAGTTGTTTATAAACAAGCTCAATGACGTAGGGACATTACGAAACTGTTTTAAGGTAATTCTGTTCCATTTACGAAATCTATAGGGAATAAAACATGTCTACTAGAATCCAATAGCAAATGAAACGCGTAATTCGTCTTGCTTCTGTTTGTCAATTAAGCTGTAAACAGGACATTTATTATGTAAACAAAGAAGGGGGGAGGGGGGTTGGCTTATTTACTTTGTTTATTTGTTGACAAGTTATTCTTGAAAAATGAATTTGATAGTCTGTGTAATGTCTACAATGGATAAAAATCCAATGAGTCTTCCAATTATAAAAAATCATTAAACTGTTTGGGTTGTAGAGCAGAAAATGTGCATACATAGGTATTTTTTTGTCCTAAAAATACTAAACCATTTAAATAGCCCCTCATAAATGTAATAACAAGTAAACATAATTCCGTATAGTATAAAAAAAGGAAAAATATTAACGGTGAATCGTGGAAACCGCATCCTTCGTGACCTAGATTTGTATAAAAATAATTGTCGGCTTAAGTTACCGTTTTAAACGTAACCTCATATTTGGTCCTTAACGGTTATTTAAAAAAATGGTGTCTTCGAGTATGGTGTAATGTTTTCTTTAAGTAATATCTTTGTTGCTTGATGAACTAATGTTCGCTATTAGAAAAGTACTTTTATTGTAGCATTTACTTCTGCACCTATTTCCTTGATTAAGTTTTTGCTTGATAGTTATTTAAAATAATGATTTTAAACTATTCACTCCTATCTATAACTCATAGACTTCATCTGTAAGAAATGATAACAATTTTTACTTTTTACTCAGATCATCATCATCTATTTACTTATCATACATAGTCATGGTGACACTACTTTATTATTCTACAGTTTTAAGATAAATGTAGTAGAATCAAGATGTCTGAACTTCCAACTTCCCCCTAAACTTCGTTAGACTTATACCATACTTCCTTAACCTACATTTTGAGATATACGTACTAAATTAAAGATTTTTAAGCACCTAATTTCCCCCTGGTACATCGCTACGGCCAATGCTTTATTGATTCAAATACAGACGACCCCCGGTCAAGTGCTTCGTTCTACTTAGTAATGACAGTTCCCAAATTGTATTCGCGGAAACTCTGATTGTTTCCCATTGTCTTGTATCGTTTCAAACGACTCGGCCTAACGGTTGACACGATTCCAACATCTGTTCGTTTTCCTTCCAGTCTGCTTCTAATGATGTCATGTTTTGAAATGTATTTGACGAGATTTGTTGAAGACTCATTTGTTATTAACCCATGCTTTAGCTCGCGATAAATGGGTTCAATGCTTCCATAACAGGGAAAGAGAAACCACGTGGTTTTAACCCACGGTTTTAAAATTAAACTGGGTTTTTAAATGAGTCCTAGGTTCCCAATAAGTTAAGTATATTAGTCAATTTATAACTGAAAAACAAAACATTGAATTTCCGAAATGAGCTGGCACTGTATAATATAGTAAGTATTTCTTCAGCTGTGAGAATAAATAACAACTTAAAAACCCAATAATTTCCAAAGGGTTTTAACTATGTTTATCCTGTTATTGCTTTCAAAACAACATGTATTAATTCACAGAAAAACCAAATCCTAAGCTAATAATTTTAATAGGGGATTAGCAGCGTCATAACAAACTATACAGCCTATGTCACTTCCATGGCAACAAATCCAATGCCACCTTACAACTAGAAATCCTTCAAGCCATTTGAAGTATACCGCGTGCTAGAGCACATACAAACACACTTGTATAACCAACCCTACTTCTGTCGCAGTCGGATAAAGACAATCGGCTACCTTCATGATGTAATTCCGTTCGCATAATTTGAATGCCGCAGATATACGACACGGGTATCGATGTCTGTCGCGTCATAAATGTCACGAGAACTCTCAGGGTGCGTGGTTCGACGGCCGGTAACGGGATCGTAACTAGGTCACAAGGCTTCGCTAATATCATCGCAACGCACTTACCGTTAGTGATCATGCCGAGTCGAGATCACATTTGTATGAGGCCATTCTAATTTGACCCGTCGATTTCTTTGGACTCTTAGACTGTCCAACAGACTGGAATATGACTGCACTGGATTTGGGCCGGATTAGGTGTGAGTTTGACGTCAGGTACCTAAGGTTTGATTTTAGACAAGAGTACGATTTTGGTGTTATTTTTTACCCAACTGTGCTAGAAAGAGGAGTAGGTAATGCATGCGTTTTTATAGCACACTTTACAATCCAAAAAGCTTGACGGATTTCGACGTATGAAGAGTCATTGGATTCGTCTCCAATGTAGAACTGACACAGACTACATTTACATAGACTCTTCCACCCGCATAAATAAAAAAAAAGTGTTGGTTTCTCTATTAATGACTGCTTACTAGTTAAAAGATTAATGAATTTAGCATACATTAAACGCACAAAAAAGGGGGATCTTAGTAAACTGGCAGGCTACATCACATGTAATCGGAGGTGGTAACGATTGAGGTTGCATAACTGTTTGCGTGACATGAGCTCAGAGCTTGGCCTCAACATGTTCAATGTGCGACAGAGGCGGATGCCACAGACGTACGAACGTACATCCGTGTACATATGCGTCAGTTTTATGGGTCATATGTGGGCCACTGGATCGTACGGTTCCGATGACAGGTTGCGACTTAACTTAGTATATTCGTGGCATTTGCTGTACTTAGCGATAAATTCTAGATTTAATGTGAACCATAGACGAAAAAATATATAGATTAACACTTCGGAACAAATGAGCGTTGTAGGAAAAATATAACGTAATTATCAAATGATAACGTTTCCCGGTACATTGCTTGACAGGCCATGCTCTGTGACATCGTACGTCAAATCATAAAAAAAGGAAAAGAAGTTACTTACTTCCTTTTTTTTCTGAAGACTCAGTCATGTTTTGGTTTGAGATGCGAATATTCCTTAGTTATTAATTGAAAATAATTATTCATACTTCCGCCTAGCTGGGAATCGACGCTCGGACCTGGTGAATGGCGGTTTGACATGGTAACCATTACGCCGTAAGGGTCGTCATTAGACATTATAATTATAGGTAAACATTTTTAACAATAACTAGATATAACATATTTGTTTATCTGTCTGCAAAAAAAATTGTCTCCTTTTCTAATGCGGTCTCTAAATTATAAAGTGGTTTGTCAAACTTCAGACGAAGAAGTGTGATTATGCTTGATGCGTTTGACAAACATTTTTGATTGTTTTTATTAAAAATGTTTAGTGAATGTACGTTTGTTATGCAGGTTTCATCATTCACGAACAACTTAAGAATTTAATACATTTACCGTGATTACTCGTAGTTATAAAAATTGTAATGATAGACTCAATTAAAGTATAAAAAATATCGATCATAAACCAAGTAATTCAATTGTTTTTTAATGTTTTTTTTTCGTTATGCAATTAGAATGGAATGTGATTTAGGAATTTATACTCGTACTTACAAGTTCATAACATAATCATCGTTATCTTACGTATTCTTAATATAATTAAATCCCATTAAAATTGGCTCGTTTGTATGTTAGACTGTTACCAACACATTGGTGCAAATACATAACTAAAAAAATCAGTATTAATTAGGGCGACCGCAAACGTCCGAAATTTTCAGATTCTAAATTTTCAGTTTGTTACAGCTTAGTTGAAAGAGCCAGGGAGGGGTAAGTTTTTTCTATTATGGAAATGTTCGCATAGGCACAATATACCCTGGATTTTTCTACTCCGCTCTCGCCTACTGTTAGTTTTAATTTAGAATCTAAGAAATTTATGACGTTTGCGGCAAGCTTATAGAATTCAGAATCTGATTACTGATGCGAATTCGTTTGCGCTTAAACAGCAAAATACAGAGCAAGAAAAAGACCTTGAAATTGAACGCCCGTCTATTAATACGAATTGACGTATTATGTCATTGCAACGCACCGATTTGTAAGTTCAAGGGCACAATTTATTCTAGTGCATAGATGAAGTCATACTTGACGCACAAAAGTACCCCAATCCCGCTAATCATTGTCCTTTATGACCTGTCACGGATACCTAAAGTTCTAGTAACAAATGCTAAACGTCAACTATATCCGGATTAATGTTACCGGGTTGATGACGCGACGGATTCAAATTAAGAATAAGGAAACGCTTGGGATTTCCGATTATATTCTTTTTATTGGTAAGTCTATTCTTTATGTTGTCTGTGCCTTACATTAGGTGTTTTATCTGTGGCATTATTTTTACTTTCCCGCCTTTTTCTATTTGTTTATTTATCGTCATATTTTCCTAATATTGGTGTCAAGTTTAATTGTTAACATAATTTTTTATCGAGTAATGCTTTACGATTTCATTTTAGATATGATTTAACTATTTTACTTAATCAGTCTGACACAATTTAATTAATTTTTCATAGGCCCTGCTATTAAGTGCAAATTAGCAGAACTGCTTCGCGATAAATCGATGAAGCTATTATCGATATCGAAATTTTATCAGATCCGATGGATCGATGTAATTGATGGCTATGCAAATTAATTCTCGATAATGATTACCTACAGTAGCGATTGAATTATGACTTTACTGATTCAGGGCTGTATGAAGTACTAGGTACTGTCTAAGGCTGCTCAGACTAAAAATATCTAGATAGACTTAGAATTAGTCTTCAGTGAAAAGTGTGGTAATTTTTTTTACGATCTGATTGATATTGGTATGTCACCGAGCATGGTCTGCCGAGAAATGTAGTTACCTACCGGGGAATGTTATCATTTGTCATGAACGTTATGTCTTTTTCGACTACGATTGTTACAAAACTGAATCTATATTATTTTGGTCTGTGATATAAACTCTCTATTATGTATAGGTTATAGTTTTTATAATTTTCTTACTCATAACCAAGAACTGTAAATTATACTGATACATTACAAACAATAATAATCTATTGTAATAATAATACATATTCATTATTTAGTGTTATTAACCCCTATAAACAAATATATAATTACGTTTTACTGTCTGTAACTATTAATAATCTAGCATTATAGAAAATAATATAATTCTCATCGACTACTTAGAAAAACAAACAGGGTTTAATGACCGTAAAAATATTATACAGATAAAATAAAATTTAAGTACATACTACAGCTGATATATGAAGTGCGAATTACAATGTCAAAATTAATTGAAACATTTAACACATTATTTGCATATAACTTGGTCATATATTTTCCTTAATTACGTTAGGTGTGAAAATTGATGTTATGACATGTTGAAGTAATTAATGTTATTTAATATCTACCTAAGTTATTAAACAAGCAATTCGCGTTGTTGGATTATGCGTTTGTTTTGATATTTTTTTTGTTTTTTATTTATTAGTTTGTTGTCTGTAAGGAATGAAACTTATTGGTTTACCTCTTGGTAACTGACATTGACCGATTGAACTGGGCAGTATTTTGTTTAATTTTTTGAAAAATATTTATTTTTGAAAAAAAATCCCATTGCTAAAAATATTTAAAAATTATGTAATATTATATACTTACTGCCGTCTGAAACGTCCCGGGTTTGATTGCTATCGACGCATAAATATGTTTTATCTAAAATGGTGCATTAGACATTGAAAAGAGCTGCTACAAATGTTTAGGTACTTATTTTTTAAATTACCATTCACATCCATTAATACAAATGACAAAAGTAGTGTATTTTGTCATTTCTAAGGTACATATAAAGCGGTTAAAAAAACAACCTTTTTTAATTCTTTATTTTTGACGTCGCAATCTGTCGCTGTCGTCCGTGCGTCGCGTCTGCGGAATCGCACCTTAACCACGTAATGTCCATCAAATAACCGTTATTAATATGCAATGTTACCAGGCCATCGTTCCATGCCAAGAGTTGATCGAAGCGGCACCATTGCTAGTGAGGGCAGCACTGTCGACCGATATATTAGTTATGCAAGTAGGTATGCGGTATTATGCAGTTTGATTTGAGCGTTGCAGTTCCGTTTGAGTCTTGAGTCCTCTTACTAAGTGCGAAGGTAACTAGTTCGAATTTTGATGGTTGCTGGTTTGTAAGTTAAGGGTCTGTAAGTTAAATGTCAAAAACGGAGTAGGTAGGTATGATATAGTTGTTATTTACATATAAACATGTTTACAATAGAAAAACCAAGAAAGCAACGTTGGCATAATCTGGTGCCACTGATTTAAGATATAACTTATCCTTTCTTTACAACTAGCGTCGTATTTTTTGGTCAGCTCATACCATTCACAAACGTCACTAACAGATTGATACATTCATAAACTAACGAATAAAATTGGAAAGGTCCTGTTAAAACAAAGTTTTCCTTATAATAAGAATAAATTTTCAAGCAAGTGCCATAAAATTTTAAGGTTCTTTCACGTTCTCATTTAATGAGCAAGGCAAAAGGTATTCGAAATTTGCGCGTACTTTCCAATAATTTCAGCTCCCATTTCACCGGTAGTCGTATTGACCTGGATATGAAATACCTCGTCTATGTTAAAAATGTTTGCGTTAGAAATCTGTGAAAACACTAGTACCAAGTCCATAGACCAGACGCGTTTCTCTTTTGAAACTAACACCGGTGTAAACATAGGCGAGCTTTCTAGCGCATGCGCGGTCGCTACCAAAAATTCGCCTCTCACCGGTTCATACAACCTTTCTCTTATTCATTTTCTCCTGGTACTCATCGGGCCGAACGCTTTTTTTCACACAACTCCAAACGCCAAAACTACGGTCGTTGTCCCAGTTTTGAGTTCATTGACAGTTACCGTTTGCCGACCTACCTTCACATTTAGTTGGTATTTATTTTGGGCACACAGTTAGATTTTATGCGGCATTAAAATGTACGAGATGAGATTGGTTTGATAACGTTTGTCGGGTGTGACGTACCCGCCTACGCCGCGGACATGAAACTGATTGAAGTAGTTTCCGTTTACTTCATTAATAGGTATTAAGTACCTACTGTACAATGCAATGGTCACCATGTTGACCTGACATTGGCCACCCCTATGGCGCAATGGTTGCCATATCGGACCGTTGTTCAAAGGTTCCTAGGTTCGATTCCCAGTGAGGTATTTGAGGTCTAAGAGTAAGTATTTCTAGTGATGTAGTATTTTTTTAGACAATATCTTAATTACAGCCGCGAAGTTGGGACGATACAATTAAGCCTTCGACCAGCAACATAGTTCTTTAAATTCCTAAACAAAAAAAATTTACATCTTTTGATAGACTTGCATAGTTCTTAAACCTTTTTTAATATTATAGTTGAAGCACCTTCCAAATATAGCGATGTTTATTATCCCTTGAGAAGTGAAGCAGCCATACATTTGAATAATAAACGCTTGCACCGCCTTATTAATTCAACATTAATAAATTAATATTCTTTCAGCATACTCGTATGACATTACTTCTTCGTAAGAAGCGCATTCCATGTGAATGATAACTTATTTCCTTCACTCATTTATTTTAAGAACTGTTTGGCAAACATGCGAAGCGTTTCACGCACGCACGCCCACCGAATTATACATTCACTTATATGAATAACAATAAATGCACTGACAGCAACGTCAGGCTTCCATTATGTATATCTGCATGAAAATCCGCGTGAATTTTCCCGTTAGTGACACCACTATGCCTATGGTAATAACTTTTCTCACAACCTTCGAATATGAACCGCTTTTGCTAGAATAGACGAGTATAAACCGGCGAATTTCAGATGGCCCTGACCGTGGGGTGGGCCATTCGCAGTGGAGTATCGATCGTTCACGGTCGCGGTGCTTTTAGGCAAATTGGGTGAAAGGTGAATGAACCTCTCGAATCATTTCACCGGCCGTTGACTCATAGCAGTGCGATTACACTGCTATCATTATTGGCCGAATTTCTAACGGCGACATTCTGAATTTGAATTTGACGTTTGGAATTCTAATGGCGTCAAAAGGAGATTTCATATGGAAATCGGATACTCGTAACAATTATAAAATGAGTCGTAACTTCGAATTCCTTTCACATGCAACCCCGAATTTATATTCAACGAACGAGGAACAAACTAAAATTAAATGCAGATCATTCTGGATACAAAAATAACTTTTTAATTGTTACAATTTAAGGCAAAGTACACTGATTACAATTCTAATTTCAAACGATGATAAGTGATTATTTTGTAGGCATAATAAACTAAAAACTACTTACCTTATTTGATAAGCGTCTTATCAAGTTCTAAGAATTCTAATTCATACCTTAGTATAATCGTCAATTTTTATGCTTGTTTTTTTAGGACAATTTACCTACTATATCTTGAAATTAAATTTTTTTCAAGTCTTTGTTTATCTTGCAGCTTCAATACTCTACTCTAGTGCGAATTCTTGTAGAGGTTAGTGGCCGACCTGATTGTCGGAAGATTTGGAAGAAAGTTCTTTAACCCCTATGTAGGTGACAAAATAATACCCCAATCATAGTAACAAAGCACTCAGGTACTTATACAGTTGAGTTATTTACACAAGTATAATGATGAAATTACTTAAGTACTAAGTGTAACAGGGTATTAGCAAGGGTAAATCGACAAAAAAATTTGAATAACGAATATTCGAGATAATTTTTCTTTATCTCTTCAATTTAAATTATTTTTTTATTACGTAAAAGGGTTTATAACTCAGACAAAAAAATAATAGACTCAGTGTTCACAACAAAACGTATCTAAAGTATGTCACCGAGTTCGGCCTGACAATGTACAAGGAAAAGTTATCATTTATTATTGACGTTATGTTTTCTACTACGCTTTTTTGTTCCGAAGACTGCGTCTATATATTTTTTGGTCTGTGGTTTATAATAAGTAAGTGACGTAAGTAACGGAAAACCTTTGCACCTATATGAGTTCAAAATTTTGCGTAGTAAATTTTTTTCGCAGTCAGAATTTTTTTCTTTCTGTAATCATAACTAGTTATTTAAAGCCGACATGACTTGTCGACTGTCATCTGTAGATAAACAAACGTCGTTGACCGGAATCAACGACAGAAAATAGAAACAATAGCAATGACTATAAGTGATTTAAACGTGAACTTTACCAATTAAAACAGCCATTCACACATTCTATTGACATACCATTTAAAAGTAATCGAATGACTACCTAGATACTATTTAAAATAATTATAGTCTTACGATAGTTCCTAACTAACCTTAGATATAAAAACCTAGCATAGGTAGGTACCTACGTGTGTTTGTCGCTAAACTCCTAAGTCTTAAACGGTTGGACCTATTGTAATAAAGATTATGTATATTTAAGAGGAACAAAGTATGGTTTAGAACTTTAGAACCCTATAGGTGATATTAGATGACGTCTACCAACCTGCACTTAGCCAGCGTAGTGGACAATAGTCTATACAGTTTGTGCTAGGAGACTCTAGCCCAGCAGTGGGATAGATATGGTTCATGATGATGATCCGGCATGGACCATTACGCTACGTCATCAAATGTATTCTCCGACCAGGAATTGAAACGTCATACATCAAGGTCTCACCAACAACGCCACAATCGTCTACGTAATGTAAAATTCATTACGAAACCTCTCTTACACTGCCCTGACTCATAGCGATTTCTTTGAATATTTCCATTTCATTCATGAGTGTTTCGTTATGAAATAAAAATTTAACAAATCCATGGTATGTAGGTCGTTTTTAAAAGACACCCGGGTCAGTTGTTGCGTTTAGAATGAGTCATAGGCCTTCATAACTTACTAAACTTACTTAGGAATCTTTTCCTGTTTAATTTTAAAATGACTCAAGATAGGCAAGGTGTATTTCAGAATGCAACTGTAGCGCTATGCCAGTAATCACTAATTATTATCATTATCCAAATGTAACATTACATACTGTTATTGTACCAGTGACATTATGCCTAATATGCTCATATTAAATATCAAGATTATAGCGTACATGTATTTGTCATAGAATTCCTCCTAAGAAGAAGAAGTCTTGACTGCTTAGAAGTAGGTACCTTATATGTATACGTAAGGCCGTAACGCGAATTTTCTTCCGGTCATTATAAACCCTAGTCCCTAGACAATAAGTAAGAAACTGTTTTTTTGAGACACGATGATTTATCGAATGGAACCCTTTAACCCTCCACTACTATGTCCTTCCGCTAGTACATAACGCTACAGTTACCCAAAATAACCGTGTAGTATTGGAGATAGAAGTGTCTCACGCTATTACTCTCACGCCGGTTGCTTATTATTACCAGTTCATTAGGTTTTTATCGATCGCCATGTAAATTCCATTGTTCGTTGACATTACTCCCATATAACTTTAATACTGCTAGAGCTCCGCCTACTGTTTACTGTATAATGAAGATTTTGCGGGAATCTTAACCGAGGAAATAGAATATCTTGCGCTTGTCCTAGTACTAGCAAATAAAAAATCAATAAATTAGGTTGGAGTTTTTTTTTTAATAAAATGTGCATGGGAGTGTTTTTATTAAAAAAAAAATTGCAAGCAATAAGGGTTGGTTTTTTGATTGAATAATGGGTAATTTAGTCCCTAAACCGTTCGTAATAAGCCGTTAATTTAACTATAAGGCAATATTTTAATCATTGGTCGCCATAACTATGGATTAAAAAACCGCCCCTAACTGTGGATTGTAGTAAACTTATGGGTTATTAATATATTATGTATATGAAAAATAAAATAAAAACACACTATCACACTACGTTTGTTAATAGATGGGTCATACAAACGTCAGACGGGAGGCCCCACACAGTTGACGTTGACACTGACATCAGTCAGTTAGGAATATCATCCAAGTCTATAGTCTATAGTTTGACATAATGAGTTAAAGAGAGAAAAAATGAAATAGAACCAATTAGTGATACCTATTATCAAAGTGTTAAAATGAATATTCATCAGCTCACAGCTAGCAATTCCACGCGAGATATAATTACATAATAATACCTTAACACCGTAGTGTGAATCCACCTTAAAAAAAATAATCGCTTTACAATCGTATCAACTTAATTCCTTCCAATGTCCAAAAAACCCATTAGCTGTTAGCATTAACAGCGGGTTAACGACTGCCAATGTTTATTTACATTAACCGGCACCAAACTAATAGGGCGTTCAACTCTTGAACGATAACAGAAGGCCATGGAAAATTGCATTAGTTTTTTTAAATGAGAATATTCAAGCCGCCATATTGGATTTATAACTTACCGAATTCATGTTTGTAAGATAGTAATGATCGACTGTGTAGAGCCTACCAAGTTATTTATTTGTTGTTAACGATTTTGATAGACGACTTCAACTGCTGTTGGTTGATTTATTGCTAGTTGATGTTTGTCGCATTTTGTGGAATTACACCTTAAGGATAGCGGGTTCTTTAAATTGTGTTTTATGTGTGGATAAAAGCCTAATTAAAACTACAAATATCAGCTATTATAGGCTAAGCTTATTTCTATTCCTCAGTTATTTCTACTCCTCTTATTAAACAAAACGCTTTTAAAACTGTTATTAAACCCCTTATTAAACAAAACACTTTTAAACTGTAGGTGACGCTAATTAATATTAAGGTGTGAGAATAATTAACAACCATAAAACATGTAAAATATTTCTAAACCTGGCAGTTTTATTAATTACTCAGTTGCGATTTAAAGTACCTCATTAACATTGTAATTATCCAATTAATAAAAACTTATAAACAAGCTGTTATCTAGTTACTTCAAGAAATGACAAATTGACTTTAAAAAAATGATAATTTAAGTGTTGTTATGTTAATGAAATTGGTGATGAAAAACTAGATAGTCTTTTCTTTTAACTAATTTATATAAGGTTAAAGATCTAATAGGAATAAAGTCTTATTAGAATATTGGAAGTGTTAAACAACTTTATCACAGTTAAAATTATCTTGGTCGTGACTGTATCTCATTTTAACCTGAACTTAATTGAATCTTAACTTAAGCCCTGTTTAAAAACAGTGCGTTGCAATTGGCCTCTTTAATAGGTTTGCCATTCGTCCGGATTTCTCCGGACTTTCCTAATTAAAGAAAGGTCCGAGAGTCCGGAAGAAGTTTTCGAAAATGGTTTGGGTAATGACTTTTTTTCTTGTCCAGATAATACCAAACAATTCAAAAGAAAGGACGTAACCTATTGAAAGAAATGAAGACAATATTTTGCATATTTTTTTTTTATATCTGGAACAAAATTATATGTCCAAATGTCTCAGTTTTGCAAATTTTTTGCCTAGCAACAACAATTTAAGAGATGGCAACCCTGCTCTTGCAGTCCAGGTCACTCACCCTGCTAGCGCATCCACTCAATTTTGGCTAGCTCTCATACACTACGTGACGGAATTTTTATAACTACCTCCCACTCACACCTACCACTATGTGTATTAGAGCGAGAGAGACATAGAAAGGAACGCAATGATGACAAATGAGTTTGATAAAAACCTCGACACACTAACATACGATTACATCTGGCTGAAAATGTTTTACACACGGAACGACAAAGTTTTAAAATAAGAACAGCGAGTTTAGTCTGTGTTAGCCTCGATACTAAACTGGTAGACTTTAATATAAGAACTAATAACCCTAATTAAATTGGGAGGCGTCTATATTATATAGCCTACGCAATGACACGTCATGTTTTGAAATCGGTCTAGCTGTTTGGTCTGTAGAACGTGCCAAAGTAATGAAAATACATAATATGTTGGTAATTCTTCTTCTTCTAGCGCAATCGGGTAAAAGTAGAAATAATGATATTAATAATTAAGGACAAATTCCAATGCACTCGTAGAATGGTAACTATCCATTTTTCAGGACCTTAAATCAGGATCGAATCTTGAAGAGTTCATACCTTAAGTAAAGCTTAAAGTTGGCAAGTAAAAGATTGCTGATTTTACATAAGACAAAGAATTAAAAACCACAAATACTTAGTTGCCAACCTAATAATATTGAAATATAATTCATACTAAACTTTACTTCTATAATCTATGGTTCTAGATGTCTGATCAGCGTGTGTGATGATTTAATTGTTTCCGAACTGTTACGCAACTACTATTTTAGTCAACGACTTTCTTATTTTACTTCTATTAAACCGAAATGACCGTTCCTTGACCGTCGTTTGTATTCAGCCAGTATTACCAATGGTAATTCTAAGCTTGACTTAATGAATTTCGTTCGTCATTCGTGTGTTCCCCATGTTTGATTTAATTTTTAACTTTTGTAATTATTTGGATTGTACTTTTTATTTTGTACTATTTTTTAATGTTTGGTTGCTGAATTTCACTACATCTTTTGTTATAGTTTCTCGTCTGTCGTATGTTTTTATTACCTTACCTTAGTTAACTGCATTATTTTTAACTGCGTAAATGAAAAGTAATTTAAATTAAACAAGATTCATAAAAAGAATTTCAGGATCGTCCTCGAAATACCGTACATTTTTGTTACTAACCAATTCTTATTAATCGAGAAAGCAGCCGATTCTTATTTCAATTTCAATGAACATATTATATGGCACGAATAAACTCGAATTTTAATGCCGTTTTTCTTTAACTGTTGTGTATCAATTTGTATTGATTGTGCTAAATTGAGATTTATATAATCTTTGAATAAGGGAACTGTACGTTCTTATTATACGTTTTATCAATGTAATGTAGTGAAGATATTTAATAACAGTACTCTTACTAACGGATTAACAATTACTAATCTTCTCATTAACACCTTTCATTAACAGACAGGGCCTACTAACCAATTAACAGTCTCTTCATTAGTCCTATTCAAGGGTGATGCAGCGTAGTAAGTACTTAATTAACACTCCGGTTACTAGAGAATTAATAACTACTAATACGCTCATTAATAGGAACTACTAACAGTCTAAGTCTTCGTACCACTCGCGGCTTATCACAGTTTTTCATGGGCGGCAGGCGATGGTGGTACTGCAATCTCTGTCATTATTCCCATTTCATTAAAAAATACAATACTCTCCTATCATAGGCTTTATTAGAAACAAAATACATTGAATACACAATTCAAATAAATAAGTTAGGGTCGGACTGAGTAAACATGGTGTATTTTTTAAACATGTACTTCATTAATCGTAAAATTTAGTTCGAAAAATTTCAAAACAAATTCTAAATATTCGAGAACCTTCGTAATGTAATATACACCGTCCGTATCTACCACTGTCATTGTCCAAACCGTTAGTATTATAATAAATTATGATTTACGACTCAGCTACTTACAGTAGGTAAGGGTTTGAAAGGACTTTTCAGAAACGGCCACCGTAGAAACTCATGCAATAAACATATTCAAATCTCAGTGAATTGTTTTACGAAAAAATTGTCAAAAGTTTTTTTTGTGGACGACCAAATAGCGGCATTTTAAGTAGGTAACACAGTGTTCCCGCAGTGCTGTAAATTAAACAAAAATTCAATGAACGGGAACATTTGTAAAACTGTTGTTTGGCGATTTTTTTCGTCTACGTACCATAGGACCGTTGTTGACAAACTTATGGTCACCTTATTCCTAACTGCTGTTATTTGAATTTCGACTTTATTACAAGTGAAAAAGGATTGACGTGTAATTTTTGGGTTCGATTGGTAATTTGTCAAAACATTTATTTTGTTTGAATGTCCGTTACATTCTTTGTTACAAGTGCTGTCATGTCCTTCTAACCCTTTAATGGCGGGGTATTATGATAATGACTCATTTTATATTCACTAGGGAATACAGCCTCACAATTTTGAATGTTAGGGTTTGAAAAATGATTGATAGGGATTTCGTAGCACTCGTAACTTAAAAAGAAACGTATGTAATGTACAGAGACAGTACTTTACGTGTACGTGACCAATGAAAAAAACAACAAATTCTCAAAATTTGGGGGTAAAATAAAAATGTACCCAAGTTTAATGTGTTAAACAAATGGACATACGAGTACATACATACATGTTCGAAAAACAAAGCCCTCTCGCATAGATGGATTTTTTAATCTACATTCACATTTACTCATAAGAAATTCGACTCAACTCTCATGGAGATTGGTGTTAGTTTGCATACAAACTCATTTCGACTTTCCCACAACGACGCGAATAGAACAATTTAGCGACAGTCGTTTGAAACTTAACAACAAAAAGACAGTAGCCCAAAGACAAAGAAATTAGAACAATTAGAGCAATAACCTTCACAGGTACTGGTACATTCTTTTCAACTCTCACAATACATTTCACCAGTAGCAAAACCAAATTGTCTTTGAATACATTGAATACATTATTAACCCTTCCACAAGTAACGGAAATTTTGACGCCGAAGTAATAAAGATAAAACTGTAACTAAACGAAAGGGTTGATAACGGTATTGCGGCGAAGTTTTACTATCTGTTAACAAGGATGCTGAAGGATGTTTCTTTTATCGTGAAACCACAAAATATTGATAGGTACTATTAAGTTGATCAAATTACGAAGAAAGAAGAACTAAAATATCCTTTTGGAGATCTAAATCACACCATTTGGTTGAAGTATAAAAGATTTTCGCATATTTTATATGATGTTAAGATAGCAAACGAGCTGACAGTGCCATACTTCGAGTAGGACTAAGGGAGGACTGTTAGGTAGTTAGTAGGTCCCTGTTAGCAGTTACGTCATCTATAAATTTGTCAGTATTGTTAATTTTTTTTTTTATCTGTATTTTTGCATTTTCTTTCCTTCTGCATGGCCCATCCCTTAGGCTGAACTTTGGATATGAGCTATCGACATCCTTATTTTACGCAAGTAACGAAACTTACGAGTACTTCGACCATTAAACAATAAAAAAATGTTTGCCTGAACATCACCTTTTAACTTTTTAAAAAACATTTTTTACAGCAATAAAAGTAGGTAAAGTTAACTACGCTTGGGATCTTTTAAAAATAAATTGTACCGCGGCTGCGGACTTAAATTCATATTGTAATTAGTTATGTTTGCATAACATTAAGAAAACAATTAAATTTAATATTACAAATGTAAGGAATGTCACCAAGACGGCTTTTAAGGGTTAAAATAAAAACTTTAATGGTTCCAGAAAATGGTTTGGTATCTTTTACTGAGTAATGAGATAAAAAACTGTAGGATCATAATATTTTTTATAGATCATCAGTTAAAGTTTGACTACGATTTCACTTGATGGTAAGTAATTGACTTATTTTATGTAAAAGAAAGTTGCAATGCCTTCTGGTGGCAAAGTAATGTAACCTCAATGAATGGATTTTTTGACCCAATATACCTATAGTTTTCAATTTACATCTTAATTCGTCAGATCGTTTCCTGTAACCACTGGACATGTATGAACAAGAATTGCTAATATTAGATATACCTTCATTGTAAAATAAACCCAAAGTAAATATTTTTTAAGTCCTAGCCTGAGAAATGCGGGCCTGCAAATGTATTAATATGTTAATAGGATTATATTCCCGTGGACAACGTCAGAAGCCATTGTTTCGTCGGTCACTTTTATAGGATTATAATTAAAACAATCTAAATCCACCGTTTAGATATATTTTCGTTATTTATGGCGATTAGGACATGTTTACTCCTGTTTTAAGCTTTGTTTCGGAGATTTAAGATTTAAATCTCCAACAAATGCTCGTCGGGGACTTTACAGATTATGTCCTAATACGGACTAGATGGGTTTTAGTTATTGCGGAGTTTGTAGGGAATTAGTTATTGCAAGATTTGATTTGTAAGAGCTTTATAAGACAATAGTAACGTCGGTCACACTTTATAGGATTATTAGAAGACTGGGGAGATTTTGTTTTGCAACATATTGTATCTTTCAAATTCGGTTGATCCCTTGGTGGTTCACATCAGGTACTCCCATTTTTCAATATACATGTTGCTACCTTATCTGCGACGTTTCCCACCTACCTACAATGTTGTAGTCTTCAAGCAGAGAGTAAATAGGCTTTTACTAAGTTAGTGTGTTGCTGCATCGCCATTTACTTGTGAGCGGGATCGTCGTCAAGCACTAACTTATCTATTAGGTACTAATAATATAAAGCTGAAGAGTTTGTTTGAACGCGCTAATTTCAGGAATTACTGGACCGATTTGAAAAATTCTTTTAGTGTAAGATAGTTCATTTATCGAGGAAGGCTATAGGCTACATAACATCACGCTAAGATGAATAGGAGAGCAGCAGCAATAAAAAATATTGCAAAAACAACAAAATTACTCGTACTTTAATTAATAAATTAATTGCTAGTCTTAAATTTAAAAAAAAATGTAGCTTTAGTAAAACCTCTTCATATGGGACAACTGTTGCTATGAAGTCGTTACAATACTTTAGCTGGTCCCTTGAAGGATCTCAATATCAACAGCCACCGGTTAAAATTTTGGTCCTAAACCGTCTTCAGTTCCTCTAAAACACACCACTAAATGTTTTTTAAAGTCTAAAATTTTTTTGTGTATTTGATTTCTAATGAGTGTTTGGATTGTATGGAAAACTTGAGGTTTTTTACTTACAACATTTTTGTTTTCTTAATAATATTTCATGAGGAGAGTTTTGTATTGTATTGTATATAGCAAAGAATCATGGCAAGATCTATACATTTAATTGTACCAAAAACTAAGGCGGACTAAAATATTTCCTAATATTTTTATCATATTTTTACGAACATTATATATATGTATATATAGACACACTTAAAACATTTTTTTAAACACGGATAACATGTCCAAAATATTAATATAATTTCCAGCATTACATAATAACTCTATCAACGGTACATTACATATTCCCGATGATAGGACAAATGACGTAACGATGAATTTCCATAATTAAACGACTTATAATTTTGCGGTTCAATTTTACACATAATATTATAATTGGTGTAAATTGATTTTGACATAGCAACCAATATAGTATTAATTATGAATTTCAATTTACTAGGTACCTACTAAGAAGCTGTTTAATTACGTAACGCAATTTGGGGGGAATTGTAAAATGATACGATGCGTTACATAATTGGGAGGGGCAGGGGTTCGAACAACGCGTAACATTGTTGTTTTATTACTAAAAAACTTAGGAACATAAACTCGGCAAAATAGCAACGTTTTTAGATAAAAATGGTCATTTGTGTGTTACGTAACGATTAGAGAGGAAGAAAGGGGGTATAACAAAAACGTTACGGCGCGTTGCATGGGGGAAGGGGGGGTCGAAAATCTTAATAAATTGCGTTATGTAATACTTGAACTCTTCGTAAGGCACTTGATAAACATTAACAATGTCTTTAAAAAATATTTGTGTAATAAAGTTCCAAAAATGTGCAAGGGAGTTTCTTTCCCCTTTCTTCTCTTCCATATTAAAGCACCTTTACGAAACAGGGGTAGTTTAAAAAAAATGTTTGACGTGCATAAGTGTGTCATTGATACCTACATTAATAAATGATTTTGAATTTTGAAACACCAGAATCAAGCCACTTTGATACTTTTCAGGATATTCAGAATTATAATTATACTAGACGATGCCCGCGGCTCCGCCCGCGGAAAGTCGATAAACAAAATATTGATTGTATCCCAAGGGAACCTATAACCGGGATAAAATCTATCCTATGTCCTATTCCCGGATGCAAACTATCTGTGTGCCAAGTTTCAGCTAAATCCGTTCAACGGTTAGAGCGTGAAGGAGGGACAAACATCCAAACGTCCAAACATCCAAACATCTTTACAAACTTTCACATTTATAATATTAGTAGGATTGTTTCTTTTTTTATTTCAGAAGTACAGTTACACCCGTAAACACTCATGGACACCTAAATCAAGCCACCGTGATTTTTATGTTAGATGTCTGAAAAAAATTTAGTCCTAAATGAAAGTCAGGAAAATATCATGCCTAGTTGTTAAATCATTCTATTTCCGTAACAAAACAGTTACAGTAGGTACTTAATTAATATATTTTAAGGAAACATATCTCGCGTAATTTATTATCAAGTTAAAACTGGCTGTAATTATATGCCTAATTAACCGTTTCCTTGAATGCTATCTCGGTTGTGGTTAGTACTTGAAATAAACTTCAAAACCTATGGAATACGTGTGAGCGAACCATGCTTACATAATTTCAGGAATTGAGATATCGAATTTCTGTAATTCCTATTCTCTTTGGGGCAAAACTACCCTGTAATAGTACTTTCCTTCCTTTCTTCCTTAAATTGAGATATACATATAAGGGACAAAATAAGTACAACACGAAGTCTTTATTTGCAAAAGTAAGGTACATGGGTACAAATAGACCTTATAATTAATTATACAATATCTCATCTCAGACCAAAAAATATAATAGACTCAGTGTTCAGAGCAAAAAAGTGAGGTCAATTTTTTTTACCATCTGACGTGTCACCGAGCATGGTAGGCCAAGGAATGTACCGGGAAACGTTATCATTTGTTATTAACATTATGTTTTTCCCTACCACGCTTTTTTGTTCCGAACGCAACGAAAATCGTTTTGCGGCTGACTCAAGCAAGAGGGTGGTCGCTACCCAGGCGGACTTCACCTAAAGATACCAGTAATATAGATATGATTTTTATATGCAACATTACGCTAATTTATTACAATTTTATAGTAAAAAAAATAAAACTTACAAATAAAATATATCGTATTCTTTCCAAGAAATATAGAAAGTTGTCTACTTTCTAATCGTAAAATCTTGGGGGTTGCGATTTTTTGCGCAATCGCCGTTACTTTGTTTATTATTTGAAACAACAGGTACCAATAAAACATTAAAACAGTTTGTAAAAAACATTTGCACAAGTTACAAACTTTTGGAACACTTATATTGTGATAGGGTTCCGTAGTAATTTTCAACTTGAGAACCCGCTGTATAGTAGATAATTATGTCAAATAATTGAAGACTCTTTCGATATCCCTGGTTGGATGATTTGAAATTTGGATTAAAAAATAACAATGTAAACGACGACTGTCTGTCAAAGAGGCATTGCATACGACGCGTGTGATAAAAAGCAGTTTAAAAAAAAACTTTTTTCTTAAAATTTAAAAATAAATAATACACATGTAATTAAACAACATTTAGGTTTGCGTACTTCATCCTCTCGAAACTTTAATCAGATAAATCTGAATCTAGTAAGTGCCTGAATTTTGCGTAAAATATACTGAAAGCTCAGACCAAAAAATATATATAGACTGAGTCTTCAGAACAAAAAAATTAAGTATTTTTTTTACGATTTGACGTATGTCACAGCGCACGGCCTGTCGAGCAATCTACCGGGAAGCGTTATCATTTGATAAATACGTTATGTTTTTTTCTACTACGCTCTTATTCCGAAGTCTCAGTCTAGTTATACATTTTTTCGTCTGTGACTGAAAGTCCACGAATTCACGTGTATTAATAAATTAATAATGTAGATATTTCGACCCTATCTACATATTATTATCATAAGGTGGATGGATGGTGGATGCGTCACCAATACCTACATGTACTTTTGAACTTTAAGGAAAAACCCGCAAAATTACGCGATTTATCAATAGACACTCCACGCTATCGTAAAACAAAGGCCCCGTTGACAGACGGACGTTTAAATTGACGTCTTCCAGCCAGTATCGAACGAGGCTTTAATCTATTGTTTGACGTAATTATTTATGGTCAGTTTTGACCACAGAGCAGGCTTACAATTTCTATAATTGTGTTATCAAAACGAATTATTAATAAACGCTACAGATGAACGAAAAAAGTTTTTTTTTACAATCTGACATTATGTTTCCGAGCACGGTCTGCCGAGAAATGTACCGGGAAACGTTATCATTAGTTATTAACGTTGTTTTTCCCTGCTGCGATTCTTTGTTCCGAAGACTGCGTCTATATATTTTTTGGTCTATGTTTAATCTCTGTCACTCCTACAGTAAATACGAATTTAATGACGCTTCGTATGTTGTAACTATCAAGCTGTTTTAGCTTGCAAAAAAAACATACGCTCGAAAAACATTACCATCCATCTACCTCAGTTGGTGTAAAAGTACAATAAATACACAGATGAACAGGGTTTATTAATTTAACTACGGAACGCCAAAAAACTAAAAATTTTAACAACGAACCTAAAACATTTGCGCAAGTAATAAAACAATATCTAAAAGACCCTATCAGTGTTTGTAATGGCAAAACCTATTAACTGGGTAAAACTAACGGATCTTTATTTCTGCTAATACAAGGGCAATAACAACCCCTTGGATTTAGGAAAGGTTTACTCATTTAGCATTTAAACTTTTACCATTATACAATTTATGGGTAAAAAAAATAATGTAACCTGGTTGGTACTATTAGTACCTAGTACCCCTCTCTGAAGTCTAGGATTCGATTCCCAGTTGAAGCAATCTTTAATGGTAAATAAAAAAATTTGATAAATAATGTTTGTGTATACATTTTTAGTTATTAAATTACATCCCTAAGCAAAATGCAGTAAGTCTGATTTTAACCACAAAGACTTAATTATATTCTTTATCGTTTCATCCATAGCTATATTGAGGGCAAGCTACTTTTCTTTCCATTTAATCCATATTCATCCACATCTATTTAAAAATAAATCGTGATCAGAAATCTTTGGAATGTTGTATCCAACTGTACCATTTCAAACATAATTAATTCATACAATATTTGGTGTGCATATTATGAAGACTTCCAATTTATCTTGATTTGCCCTATAAAACCTATTATTGCTTTAAACCAGCTTTAAAATAAAATCAGACAGTATTAATAAATTAAATATACGATCTATGTTTAAGTCCAACTAGACAGCGATAAATAATCATAATGAATGCAACTACACTATTGTTATAGATCAATATCGGCCTTATCCATGCTATAAAGTGCCTAATGGCTTGTCAAATTATAATTCAATTATTTCATAACCTAAAAGTTATTTATTTAAACATTTTTTGCGGTTAAATTTCTATTTTAGCATGTAATGATAATTGGTTAATTAGTGATAAAAAATTAATTTAAAAACTATGAAGCAATTTGTACCTATGTTGTCTATGGAAGAAAAAGATTGTTGTATTTATAACGAAAGAAGTTTTTATTTATTTATTGACTAATTCTAAAGGTTTTTTGTGTGTAAACTATTCATATTTATAGGGTGCCATAATATCCACAAATAATGTAGCTAGATATAAAAAAAGTAGTATTGACTAACTACAAATTTAAATTTCAACAGAATGCTGTCCGATTTACAAAAATACAAATCTCGAAATTATTCCAGGGCTACCTGTAATCGGGATAAAATTTATCCTATATTCCAAAAAATATTCGTAATCATCATCGCGGCTTTAAGGAAAAAAAACAATTTGACCTAAAGAAATAAATAAACAAACAGGGCAAACTAAATAAAATCGATTAAAAATATATGACGGTGGAACCTAAGTTTCGAATAACAAAAAAAAAACGATTTTCCTCCCTACTCCTAGTACTACTACTAGTTCTATTTGACGCTTGTCACAGATGTCCTAAAACAGAAGAGTATCGTGCAAGAATTTAGTATTCTCATTACATAAAGTAAACAATATCGAATATAAGACGACATTCAATATCCGAGATTAAATCCTAGGGATAAAGATAACAAACTGGTGGTCAAAATAAATTGTTTTATAACATTTGTGATTGGTTTTAACGTTAAAATCCCCTTAAAAATTTAATCCGATCAGCCTACCTTTGATATGCCGTTATTTGTTTCTAGTATTTATTTCTGTGGCTTATAATATTAAGGGATACTTAGATAACATTACGGTGCTAATCCATAGAGCTTGCAAGCTTTCTTTACTCCTTCAGGTGCAAAATTCCCTCGATTATTTAATTTATAAACCTCTAGAAGACCTTGCAAATTAGTTGGTTTTCCGCAACAAGTAGTCCCGACCTTAAATTTCCATAAATGCTCATCATAATTGACAACTAAGCTATGACGACATTGGAATAACTCTAATAATATGGCTTTTATTCGGTCCTTTAAAAAATCTCGATATTAGCACCATCTACCGGGTCCAATTTTGCTCCTAAACTGTTTTCAATCTCTCTTAAAAGTACTGCAAAACGTTTATTAAAATCACCTGACTGCTAAGATTTTATATGAAAAATTAAACATGTAACACAGAAAAGATAAGTAATATTAACGAATTACTCGATAACAACATATTTTATATTATAATTTATAATTAAGATACCTGCTGACATAACTTCTACCTAAACCAACGTAAGGATTACGACGGCTGTTATTAGCCAAATTAAATATCATTATCTCCACATAAACCTCCAAATTAAGTTAAAACTGTCATAAATTGGGTTGAGACTTTTAATACTGTACTGAGAATGAGTTAAATCTCCGTATTGTAATCGGTGTTCCTTTGGGGATTATAAAGGATGACTCCTGGTTACGGGGGATTAATAACGGTAGCAGTTGAAGGGATAAATGGGGAACTAAAAGTTAATAATGTTAACCCTTTGGGGGTCTAGCGCAGTATATGATTCGTGATTTGGAGGATCTAGAATTTACTCTAATTAATATAGGAATGTTAGTTAAGAGCCTAGTTTATTATTTAGAGACTTAATTTCGATTCTTATGCCTGTATTCCGCGGTTAGTTACATTTGTTCAAATCATTGTCATTCGTAAATGATTGGTTGTATTAAGCAATTGCGGTCGCGGTAGTTAAATGAACGCGTTGACGATTTTTTTTAATAATTAAGTTTTTTTGTTAGGGATTTTTATAGTGATATATTTTGTGAAAAATTGCAGTGTGCTATTACAGTTTAAGAAAATCTTGTGACGGACCACGTACTACTAAGGTTTACGTGTCTATGATACCCGTCGTATATAGAACCAAAGACAATGAATTATATGAAAAAATTTTCGTCTTTTCTCGTAAAAAAAGAATACATGCATTATTATAATTACACATCCAATACATATAGCTATTGTATCTATTTCTTAAATTAATATGTGTAAGTAATGTAAATTATTTACTTCTATTATTAGTTAAGCACGTTTTATTTTTCAGGAAACGCAAATTAAGAAAACAATTAATCATATTATCAACCTTGTTTATATTTGATCATGCGTAATATGCCTATTTATTGTCAATCACGCAAATTTTTACACGCCTATGAATTTAATTCCACACGTAAGTACATTTTGCAGACTCTGCATAATACCAAATTCAGAAACAGTAACTACCGTGGTGGCACCAGTAATGGACAGTTTAAGCGCACATATTTGAAGATCTCTTGAAAAATAATATTTCTTATGATCATACAAAGTTGACGATTATTTTTTATAAAAAGAAATAAGTAGGGAATACTTTATTATACTTAATTTAGCTTCAAATAAATGTATGTTTCAATAAAAAAATGTTAAAGTAAAGGTACCCAAAGCACCAGTAATGGACACCCCAGATCCAGTGATGGACACCCAGTCATGGACACTTTTTGCGGAACATAAAGTATGGCGTTCACGCGTGCTAGGTAAAAACAGTCAGTTTTGTGTCCGCTCCGCTCGCTGTGAAAACCGGGCTTAATTGATGGGTTATAGCTTGTCATCGACTTTTTCTATCGATTTAAATCCATAACCCAATATAATAACCTCGACAAATAAAATTAAACACAAATGTCCATTACTGGATACCTTGTAAAATTGCGGAACCAGTCATTGACAAATCGTTAAAAAGAAAATTAATGTTAATTTGAATATAAATTTTTACTTGAATTACTTTGTTTATACACTCGAGTATCTATAAAACAACATAACTTGCAGCTATGACTCAAAACAATTTAATAATTTGCAAATTGAAAAACTCTCTCTCTTAACAATTTCTACAACAAAACACATAATTTTGTCACGGCGCTATCGCTGTCCTTTTAAACATCCTGCCATTTGGAAATAAGACATCCGATCTAAATTATATTTGGCATTGTAAATAGCCAAAGGTCTATTATTTACAGTTTAGTGCAAGTATTTTAAAAATATTTCCATATCTAGTTATTATTGCAAACAATGTCGATTTATTGTCCATTACTGGTGCCGTGTCCATTACTGGTTCCACCACTGTACCCATTTAGTTAAATAATTAAAAACATTTACTTTATATTAAATGTTTGGTTAGTTTAAAAAAGTCTTTAAACATTATATTACTACAAAAACATTAAGCCGAAATAGTATCCCGACGCCAAAATGTTAGTAAAAAGCGGCATCTTGCAATGTGAAATGGCCGCATGGCGTTTTAAGTTTTTTATCAGAAAAAATCAAACAGAAAAAATCTCTAGGGCGGGGGCGCGCGGACGCCCACTCGGCTGAAAGCTTCCAAATTCAAATCGCAAAAAAAATACGCAACTGCGCACGAGAGCAGGTATAAAATAAGGCACGTGGTCGCGCAGCCACCAGTCGTAAGATATCCACTACATGGTTCGCACGTCGTTACAGTCCCGCGCGCTCATTGTTTATCGTAAATAAGATCGTACGCCAGAGTTTCAAAATAGTTTTCAATATGGATATCAAAGTTTTGGATCCCACGGGCATCTATTGAAGATCAAGGATACATAATTTTGGAGATTTTAATAATTTCTACAGTTTAACAAGAAGAAATTCAGAAATCATGTCTGGCTTGGATCCGACTGGTGTTTACTGAAAAGACACTTTTTTCGATTTTTGAAAAATATTTTCGAAAAATCAAGATGATCGTCCTTGATCCTACGGGTGTATACTGAAGCTTGCCGTTTCAAAACCAAGTTAAAAGTTGTGAAAATCTTCATCCCGCCAAAAGTTTCAAGATGATCGGGCTCGATCCTACGGGAGTGTATTGAAAAGTGTGATGTTCAGTGTTTTAAAAAGGGAACGGAAAATCTATTCCAAAATGTTCGGCCTAGATCCTACGGGAGTGTACTGAAAAAAGACTTTTTTAGTGTTAAGTGTTTACGTGAAGATGGTCTCCCTTGACCCAACTAACGTTTACTAGGTTAAGTTTTTAGATGTAAATTTTTGTTTCTCTTTATTTTTTTTTCGATTCGGCTATCGCATTTGTTACTAGCCTGTATTATCTGCAGTATTCCTTAATTTTAAAATGTCAAGTCAAAGTTCTGTTTAACGTTGAATATTTTTACTTTTTATTTTTCAAATGCAAAAGATGTATCGTTGTACGCATCGTCGGCATAAATCAATATCCACGAGCAGAAATGAAGTATCATCGAATAGAAAAAAGAGGAAATTGTTCCTAAATAATGGTTTTATATTATAATTTTGTAAATAGGGAACCAAAGACTGCGACAACCTGCCCATTTTCAAAGTCTGGTCTTAAGACTAGGGTCGAATCCAATCTAATTTATTGAAGTTACCTTAATATAAGTGATTTATTTATTGACTAACAAGTATTTAAGTAGAATAATGTGGTTGAAACGGTGTAGATCAATTGTAAAAGTTTTTGTAAACTTTGCAATGTCTTATCGTGAAGTTGAGTTTACTATTCTTGCATTTAATAACCATTGCATTTCTGTTAATCTTTTGCAGTGATTATACTCTTGTAAAATAATAAGACTGTTAGATAAATGTTTTAGATAAATTGTTCGCTAAACTGTCATGTTTAGATTAAAAAATATGTTATAAAAATTTATATCTTTCTTTTTCTTTCGCCACCCACGTTATATTTAACACGATCGATTGAATTACATGAATAATTAATGATATTTTTATTAAAATATTCATTTTTACTTAGCTTTTTGAAAATACAATTCAGCTTATAGAAAATATTCACATGCATTTTTTTTTATTAGTATTTATAATGTCATTCAAAACTGATTTAAATTAAAAATTATTTTTAGTCAAGTAACAAAACTTTACAGATTTTTTTAGATATTAATTTTAGATATTAATTCTTGGTCTGTATATTATTATTTTTTAATTATGAACACTAATTTCACATGTTCCTAAATATATTCACACAATAATATCCTCAATATCAAAATTGATAATTTCAGTAAAAAAATAAAATAAATGGTAACACAAATTTTATCGTAATTAACAACGACCATTTATCAATAGAACTATTGATGGCTATTAAAATAACATGTGTATGATGAAAGATTTATTTTATAATAACACATTTGATATATTAAATACGAAAGAACTCTTACATTTTCACTACTGCACTGATTTAAATGAAATTTGATGAACGGGTAGATCAAATGTAGACAAAAGACATAGGATATATTAAATTTCGATTATATGATTCGCTGAGATGATATTGACGCTTATATATTTGAGTGCCTGATAAATAATGACAAGCAATACAACACCAAGTGTCGCTATAATTGACAAAAAATACTATTCAAACCTATTCTGTTGTATGTATCCCAAAACGAAGCGAGGGCTGGTTGCTATTACACTACGACTCTTCTAGAAGCATAATTTCTTCTTAATTTTAAAGCACTTTTCTAAAATGGTGTTATATTAAAAAATGCACAAAGAAGTGGCACTATGCATGATATGCCCACCTGGCCACGTAAAAAAAATAATATGAATTTATTAAAAAAAATATACATAAATGATTATGCAGCGGAATTAAAAGCACGGAACTACAAATTTGTCTATGGCACGTGTTATTTTTTTGTCCACATTTTTTTTTAATAGTGTCCAAAATAGGATTGCCTACTCTACAATCTCTACATTTTCACCCTTGATGGATTAGGCATTTGTTTCAAAACTAATGCAACGTATTCTAATACAACTCTTCGTAGTATTGCATCAGCTGAAGGTTGCTTTTCATTTGCACGTAATCGATCATGGGAGGGGTTCGGATGATCCAACATAATGTAAAGTTACATTGATATATAAATAAATTATTACGACACATCTTTACATATTATGTATGTATTTAATTTCTTTGGGTTCCTATGTAGTGAATATTAATTTAATTGAATATAAGTACATTATTTACAGTCAAGATTTGACTTAACAACTTATTTGATTTAAATAAACAGCCGGCCAATCCTAGTGCACGGGCATGAATATGCGAAGTTTTATAGTGCATGCATATGTCACAGACGAAAAAATATACAGACTGAGACTTTGGAACAAATGAGCGTAGTAGGAAAAGCACAACGTCTTATCAAATGCTAACGTTTCCCGGTACATTGCTCTACAGGCCGTGCTCTGTGACATACGTCAAATGGTAAAAATAAAACTTAATTTTTTTCGTAATACGTCAAAGTTCTGAAGCCTTAGTGTAGGTATACATTTTTTGGTGTGAGATGTTAGTATAGTTTAATTCATATCAATCATTTATCACTTTGCTTAATTTGTAATGTATCATGGCATTATGTAAATATCAGACTATCCAGAAATCCGGTTAAAGTTTTTGCATTGTTATGAAGCTAAAAATATCACGTCCGGTTTTTTACTTTTGCGACTGTTTCAAATTTATTTGGAAAAATGTAAAGTCATTTTTAAGGTAAATAAATAGTAGGAATCCTAATCGTTACCTAATTGCTATTAAAATTGTTTTTAACAAATTTTCGGAATGTGACTAAAATGTAGCGTAGGTATTTATAAAAAACCTTTTTTTTTATTACGTTAACACTTTTTTATTTCGTGTTATCCAATTTGAAAAGGGCATTTAGGTACTTCACGTATGCATAAATTAAATTCTATTAATAAAAAAATAAACCTAAACTTTTACATCCTATATTTTATCCTGATTTGTGGTCTGTGGTAACAAATGAATTATTAACACGACTGTCCTACATTACATAATCACATTACATTGCAAGAATTTAAAATAATTTTATTTATACAATTACTAGAAACTATATCCTTTTTCGTAAACGATATAATTATAGGCTTTACAGAGCTAGGTGTAAAATCCCATCCATTGCCTTAGTATGAACCTAGGTCATTTGACACGGCAAGTAAGAGATTAACCTCACTTATTCGTGCCAATACAATATTATTGTTATTCTTAACTAGTGGACCCGCCCTCGCTTCGCTTCGGGAAACGTACGTCCTACTCAACTAGGCTGATATTGGAATAAATGATTCCGATTCTTAGGTACATGTTCGGTGTAATATTTATTTTGCTATAACAGCACAGTCCCAAAAAAATATATATAACGGACGTATATAATAGCGACTAAATAAGTGACGAGCAAAAATGACGTTGTGTCTCGAATAGTTCGTATAATCGTTAATTTGTCATGTGCATTACTACCTTAATCTATTAAAAAAATAAAAAAAACTTATTGTGATTTCACTCGAGTTTAATTTAATTTAATCAAACCACTATTTAAATCGCTAATTACTTGTAAATCCCACATATGTATGATAACAACAGATGTCATTTAGCATTAATTAACCACTTGTATAGTTATAATATGCAGAAACCTATAAAACAGTGTATATATTATCATATAAGGTAAAGTGAGCTAATATACTTATTATGTTTTATTACTAATAAATTAATAAAACACATTTCCGCTTGACAACGGAATCATTTCTTACTAAGTTAGACAAAATCGCATCAATATCCAATTTTTATTCAACTACGCCAAGGGGATTTTATTGGGCGTATGTATGTATGTATGTATGTATGTATGTCCATTTCTTTACCACGCTCTACAGCCCAAAAGGCTCAATATATGTCAATATATGAGGTGTCTACGGACTCGTCTTCATTGTGAAAGTGACAAAAAATCAAGTGTTCAAATATAAGCGTGTTCTTTTTCGATTTTTCGTCTGTAATTCAAGACATTTTAACAGAATATTAGAATAAAAGATGTAAGGTAGCTTGCAAACCCAACATCCCTCCCCCTTAAAACCTCCTCTTAGACTTTTTCTTTTATTTTGGACTTAATCATTTTTTTTAATTATTTACTGACGAATGGCAAGCGCCCCATATAACACCGCATTATTCTTAGAAATTCTTGATACATTATTGTATTTATTGTCGAATAATCTATCTGTCACCTCTCTGTACTCCAATTTACATCGTTTGTGCATACAAATAAGCTCTACATTCCCGTGAACTGACTTAGATACTTGTGTTATAATACTCAAGGCGATCGAAGCCGGTATTAGTTATTGGGATGCGGATCTTAGAACCCTTTATTGAGATATTAAAATTAGCTATTGCCCGCATTTCAGTGGTAATTTGTCTGTTAATCACTGGCGTAATAGTAACTTTAAATTCTGCAGTTGTATTCAATTATAATTATTTAATTGAAATTTATTTCCTAATAGGTACGGTATACGTAGTTCTGCAAAGTATTTTGTATCTTATAGTTCAGTTATTAAGGTTGTTTTTCACATCAGGTACTCCTGATTTTCAATTTGCATTTACCCTTGGTAAATGCTCATCATATTGGACAACTTTTGTTATGACGGCTATCTATCTCTAATATCTATAATAGTTTGTCTGGTCCCTTGGAGAAACTTGACTACAGCACCACCTGCCGGGTCAAAAAGTAGTTTTTAACCATTGTTTTCTCTTTAAAATACTATAATATTTTTGGTGCATTATGTATGTCACTGAACTCCTGTAGATTTGACATGGCGAAGAAGTTACCAAAACTAAATAGTAATTAAAATTTGTGCTACAAATATGTATTTTTGAATATAAAGCAAAACTCACACAATCACGTTGTTTATAAATAGACACAGCACAGTTTTCAGACGGAAGTCACTATTCTAAACAGTCAACTGACAAATAGACAGTCAACGTTGACAATGACATTTGACAGCCAGGTTCTTCAGTTTGACATAATCCGTCATAATATAGACGGGGTTCGCAACTTTTATTAAACAGGAACAGAAATTAAACCCAACATCCAAATTTCTTCGCTATGACTCTAACCTAGGACTCTTTGAATTGCAGTTCGGCAACCATTGCGCCATACGATCCGTATCCCGATATCTGGTCTTATTAGATATCCATCTATCTATCTATCTAACGATATCTATCTCGAGTAATCGATCGACACCGCGATGGTTAAACCGAAACAATCTCACACGTATGAATGATTAGATCGTTCGACGTGTATATAACCGCACCATTTTATTGATATGCTAGAGGACATTGACCTTTAGGTAGTTCCATGACCGCGGTACTAGGGGAACAGAAACGAAAGATAGATTCTGCGGTTAAGTTATGCTATCTATTTTAATATCGAATTCAAACTATTATTATATCTTATACATTACTTATATTCCGCTTTCTAGTACTTACAATTAGGTATTTGGTGATATTTTTTAACAAATTATTTGTTCATATACACGTCTGATACATACCTGTAATATAAAACTGAACTATAATAATAAACTTTAAAAACATATATAATTGGCAATAGTTATAACAAAGAGGTCATAAAATTGTGTAAAGATGTGTTTTTTATACATCGGCGGTTATATTGAAAAATATATTGTTTTGGAAGATCATTGTTGAAAAAATACTCTATGATAAAAAGCTGAAAATTTTTGGAAAATTCATTTTCTTAATTTAACCAATAATAATGTAGTGATTTGTTTTAGGTTCCTTTTAAAACCTAACACCAGTCTAACAAATTTTAAATTATACATTTACATAAACTAATTCGACGAATCAAAATACATCCTTCATGTTTAAATCCGTCAAGCATTTTGTAGGACGAATCAAAGAAAAGCACATACGAATTCACATAGTTTAACTAGAAAAACACCCTCCTATTGACGTAGTCTGATAAAAATAACAAATATAAGACCACAGAAAGATAACTACGTTCTGTGACGTTCTGTTGACGAGTTTTCACCCGGAAACTTAGTTTCCACGACTACCTTTCACTCACGCGATCGAGAAAACCCTAGCTTGCCGAGTCAATCAACTTGTAGCCACTAGGTATATAGAGACTAACAGTAGTTAAACTACATAGTGAGTGCGCTTGAACAACACAAGTAATTAGGTCCATCGCTGTGAATTTCGGCTCCTGTTTGGAAGTGTAGAGTATGGATTCCCAAACAGGGTTCAACGGAAACTAGGGGTTCCGGAAATTAGTAATCAGTGTTCTCCCAAAATTATTTAAAAAAAAACCTATACTTATAAATCTCAGAGCCGATTTCTAATCACTTGAAATGGGGTTCCATAAAATAAAAATCGCTAACACACTCATCCCCCGCAGTAGGATTACCTGTGTCGCGGGTGGCATGGACAACACAAATAACACATCACTAAACACCCATGACCCGAGAACAAACATATATTTCACATAAATATCTGGCAGGACGGGAATCGGACCCGGGCCCCCTCACTTCACAGGCAGGGTCATTACCCACTAGGCTACGGGGTCGTCAAAATAAAAGGTATTTGCTTGGTGTTCTGTTGTATTTAAAGTTTGGGAACCTGGCGTAGAAGAACGAAAGCGTAAAGGAGTGTGCGCGCCGGCGCAGCTATCAAAAACGAAGTATATTCATGATTTTAACTACTGTGACTCTTCTATTTTGTTGTAAAACTACACACTCCAACGTAGATATTAACGTCTGTCTTGTGTTGTATGTAGTCAATTTTCTTCATATGACTGACGTTGCGTTTGTCGAATTGACATAACGAAAGATTTTTTTTTTTTTAACACTCCATCACAAAAAGATGCTCGTTTTTGGTTGTTTCTATAAGAAAACAAGTGGTTTCCCATTCTCTCTTAGTATTCTACAATGGTACGCGATATGTAAAAGTGTCAAAAGTGAAAAGTGCTACACGAATAAGTGTTTTAAATTAGCGTATCACTAAAATTTCATTCACCCAACTGATCTACTTTACAAAAGTGAAACTGTCTTCGTATTTGTTCAACTATACACTGTACTGACAATACTTTCTTTACTTTGTATATTATTTTAGATAAAGGTTTAATAGATACACACTGATACACAGTAAAGGAAATTAATTAATTTATTTATTACATTTTAATTAGAACGGAAATAGAGCCACTTACACTTATTAAATAACAAAAGAAAATTCGCTAAATCTCGTCTTTATAAATTAAAAATAAATAAATAAACTTTAGTGTTAGAATAGACATGTTTAAACAACCCAGGAAATGTTTCTTAACCCTTCAGTGCCTACACATAGGGTTGTTAATTCGCACAAACAATAACATACATACATAATTTTATCGACCACAATATTTTACAATTTCTTATGCAAAACCATGACAAAGGCTTAACGAGGCATAGAGCATGTGGCGCCCTCTAAATATAGTTTGGAACGAAAACAAAAAGGCTGCGCAGGTGCGGTTAAACAAACTTAACGTGAAATAGATTGGTGAAGAAAAAATTTACAGATGTATATATTAACTGCTATAGCACAGATAAAAAATAAAAATAGAGATCGCAGGTGGATGCGGCGGACTGGCCACGCGTTTATGATACTTTCTTGCAGTAACCTAGTTCACGGCAGGTACACTGTGCAGTCACTGTCAAATAATATAACCTTTGCCAATATCGGGAAAAAAACACGTGAAATATCTCTAACTTACTAAAAAAGTTACAAAATACTCAACTAAATATAATACTAACTAAAAAACACAAAAAAGTCTTAAATTATATTTACCAAAAAAAATATTTTATTATTATTATCTAAACAATCTTAAAAATTGGGACTATGATGTAATCCATTTATTTTTAAGACTGTTAAAAATTTAAGCATTTTTTTTTACCTGACTGAATCAGCAAGATAATGTTTTTTCAGCATGTGTATATATGTATGTAAGTTTTTTGGCACACTCTACAGCCCAGACGGTTGTTAATAATATTTTTTTTTTTTGTTATTTTTAAAAGCCTTTCCGTCACAAAATTCTGGAATCATTTCTATAATCATTCTATTTTTTTTAAATAGGCAAGTCAAAGAAGTCTCCATTGCTTTTCCTGTTCACAAACACAACTTAATGGAGCTAAGTGTCAAATCATAACTAAAATTTATTCTATTTGGTAAAAGTAAAGAAATTGAAATATATCTTTTAACTTGAACATTGAACCTTATCACGTAAAAAATAACATCTAAAATAGATTTAGAAGAATTGGTTCATTAAAACTTAATTATTGTATCCAATTCCATACTAAGCTTTCTTTCGCTAATATCTTTATAATTATCTGTTAATAATTTATTTATTTCTGTACTTACTTTTTATTTTTGCGATCGTAGAAACTATGACGTCATTTTATAGGTAAATTTCGAATTTAGAACGGCGTTTTTCATTCGGATAGATGTACTGAACTACTGAGGAATGAATGGAACCTCCTTGTGAATGAATGAGTGATTGAATAAATTATTGTGTTTGTTTTTTTTTGTATGCACGTGTGTGTTTGTGAAAATTAATACATATTTATAAATTTCAAATATGAGAAATGTGAAACGGTTACCATAGACATGTTGTTTTAATTTTCGTAAGCTATTTCCCATTTTCCAGGTTAGTAGTTGGTCATTTATGTTCATAAAATGACCACTAGTCGGTCACACATCACATGATTGACCAATAATATACCTGCGCCAATATATAACTTCCATCACCTGGTTATGATGTTATTAATGAAAAAATAATATTTTTTCTCAACTGTACGTATTTATTGAAACTCAACCCATTAGGTGCTGCAGCTGTGCAAATTACTGACCATATTAACCCGTAATTGGCGGCCATATTTGGATTTCGGAGCTCTTCTGGCCACAGACAATCTATATTAATGTAGAGTATGACTTACTTAAATTAATACATAAAATTATAATCGAAGAGATCATCATATTTTCAATTTATTATTAATTTTACTTACAACCTTTCGAGTTCGTTCATTCGTTCTAGATTTTGACGCCATGTAATTTGACATTTGCGACCTTATGCCTTGGAAAATAAAGATGAAATCAGCCTAGCTATATTTAAAATATGACGTCATTGCCGATGACATCAAATAGACATCACAATAAAAAAAAAGTTTTTTTTAGTTCCTTACAAAATCTTATTTTTTTTTTATTACCTACCATTATTGTACAAAACACTAAAAATCTGACCAATCCCATAGCCTTGACACCAAAGATGCATGGGCGGCAATTACCACCTACCATCACCCAATATCGGTTAACACCATAAAGTAATGTTACTAACTGATACTTGACATAAATGGACATTAAATTATTTTGTCTTACTCAACGGTTCTATTTTATATTATTTAAAAAAATGTATACCCTTAGTAAAGACAAGTGCAGCCGCAGGCAACAACTAGTCGAATTATAAATTCACTTTGGACCCATTTCATTAATTTATGAGCATCTTGACATGACTTTTGCTTTATTGACTCGTAAATGATATAAAGTGAATAATACACTTATTTTAGTAGTATGTTATATTGACGGCAAGTGACCTTTAATCTTCAAACAATAGTACCAATTACATCCAGGTTTCC
>LGAG01000768.1:115336-139614 GCA_001278395.1 Lerema accius
ACGCTTTGCTTTTTGATGATAATTTTGAACTGTAGAAAGATATTGGAATCCAGTTTTCTGTATAGATAACAGTGCTTTTAACTCTAAAAACAAGGCCTCGATTCTGGTAATTTACATACAATTCAATCGGGTGTTAATTGTCTCTAAGCAGGATTTATCACATTTGTATTACGTATTGTTAAATTTATTTAGTTCCATTGAAATAAAATCGTATATTACTCTATCACTATGAGACACTTGTTGTGTGACTATAATTTTATATCTTAAATGGAGGTCTGCTTTTATTTTAACGTTTTTTGTCATTTAAATGTACAACCTATTAATATCAATGATAAAGTTTTTACAGAATAGACAATTTATGAATAAGATGAAGTAATTCGTAATAGTGGAATCGGGGCCTAGAAATCACTGAATATTAAAAACGAGGATTTTAATAACTAAAATAAGTACTTTGTAATGTAAGTAAAAGTGTAAATTCATCAGAAAATTGAGTTATATTTTTATGTCATTGCTTTTTAATTTTTTTTTAAATATCTGTTTATGTCTGATGACTATGTTTATCTTCAGTGTTGCCAGTTAAGACTGAAAAAAAGAATTGTGACTCACTCTTTCTCCTGATCGCCCAGAAAGGATCCCACCCTAGTATATTTAAAAAGTATATCTGTAATTATCGTATAGATTATAAGAAATAATAAAGATGTTTTATATAAACTTTGTTCACTTTTTATTGCTCAACCCAAAAATTAGGAACCTACAAAAAGAGTATTTTAGAATCCTAGTATTTTTTAAGTAAATAGAATATCGAAAGATAATGCAGTGCCATACATTGCCGCCCATGGTCATTCGTGTGAAACTTCGAATTGAATTATACTAGAATTAGTTAACTGTTATTGAGAATAATACGAGTAGTTCATTGATGACTTCAAATCAAGGCAAGATGGAAATATTATAGGAGATAACGTACTTTTTAGAACGTTAAAATCAAAATCAAAATGATAGTGAGTAGAAAGTAATGCTTGTTGTTATAAGGACTTTTAAAATGAATATAAGAAATCCAGATAGCAATTAATTAATACTTGACATTCTGAAAATTGCATTGCTACCCGTTAGGACTAATTGTAGCATCTTGTTTAAATGTACTCTAGCACTCAAGCCTCCAACCAAATCACATAGTTATTTGACTGCTGATTCAAGCAAGAGGGTTGTCGCTATCTACGCGAGCTTCACAAAAATACCACTCAATACTAGTAATGAACTTTTAAGTACTAAAAATGAAAGTTGGGGGGGGTCTGTTAACTCAAGGCGATACTTAGGCTTTATTAATAGGTAGCAGGAAAAAGGTACGGCGAAGCGAAGCGAGGACGGGTGCACTAGTTAATAATAATACTGATAATATAAACCTTACTAAATAGCCTCTACACACGAGACTTCTGTCGCCTCTTACGACAACCTGATCTGCTACTCGTATGGGATTGGGGTTACAATGTTCAGCCACCCTAAATTACTAAGACTGGTCAAGAATAGCTTGAAGTATAGGTACCTCATTTTTTTCGTCGTATTACTTATACTGTTTTTCACTACATTATACTTTTCCTGTTGAACAAAAATAAAGTACCTATACAAAATACTGTTTTTAACATCATCAACATAACGTTTTTAAGCTCATTTCAAGGATTATGTACTAAATTTAAATTAAAAATAATAATAATCTATTAAAACTATTAATTGGGCCAGCACAGGTGCTGTGTGGAGCACAAGAAACTAATTATTAATTAATAATTACCCATTAATTATAACTCGGAGTCACTAATTACAGAGGTGAATATTAAAAATTAATTGCAAATTAAATGTTTGCATACATTAATAAGAGAGCAAAACGGAGGGTAGTTAAAAAAATTAGATGAATACGAACGAATATTTTCTGCTAATTATTTATAATTTTTGTTATTTATGGGGCATTAGATACTGACAGCTGGTAAGCAAGACCGAAAAAAAAAACTTATCTTGTGTTATTATAAAGAATGTTTTTTGGCGTTAAAAAAAAATATAAAAATACACAAATTGTTGGGATACTACATTTTAACAATAAAAAAAATTGTTATGGGTATTGACACAAGCTAGCAAGAATTCTTAAAACGAAGTAAATAATGAAAAAATACCCAAATTAGTCACCTATCAAGTGAAAAATTATAACACTGATTTCGCCTACTTATCCACAGATTATCTACAAACAGAGATAGCTTATTGAAGAGCTGTAAACAATCCTATGACATAGGACATTGTCCTACTTTTACTTCCTTTATGCAACTGTAGCTACTAGGGCAACATGACCAACCAGTAACCGAGAGATACCGTTATTACCTAAATACCTGTACCGTAATCGCGACCTCTTACTGACATCGTGTTTTAATAAGCTATTAACTTACGTTATGTTATGAGTAAGTATAAACAGGGACTGTACTTAACACAGATAATAATAATATATTACAGTAATGTAGAATCCATTATTTTTATCTTCTTACATCTTATCTTCTTACATATAATAAAATTGAATGTTGGGAGGACTCTGTTTGTCTGTGTGTTTGAAAGAGCATCACGTAAAAACGGCTGATTTGACAAAATAATGGATGAAAGACATAAATAATCCTGAAATCGGGGCGTTATTTAGGCTTTATTTTATTTAAATCCGTCCACTCTATCAAAAGTTATTATAATTTAAAGTTTTTGTGGGAATTCTCTAACTGATATGGTCAGCCGGCTTATTCTCAAAGTACTCCGAAATTAATTCTCAGTTTCCTCCGTGAAAAAAAATTATTTAAAAATTCATTCTCATTTTACTCCGAGGCAATTAAAATTCATTCTCAAAACACTCCGTCCCTTAATTTGTGAAAAATAAACTACTCCGTACGTTTACGAACGGTACAGTCAGAAGTAAAAAGTGTCTTTGGGAAAAATCTGAATAAAATGCAGTAGTTCTTTATGTCTTATATTAGTATAAACATGTATGTCTTAATCAGCCTTAATTAAGAGTAAACAAAAATCAACAATTAAACATTAAAAATCCATCAACAAAATAAAAATTAGATTAATCAATAATAAGAAATAGTTTTTTAATCAATTAGGTCCTTACTTTTTCCGTCCCAAAAATTTAACTGTGTAAATCTAGCACATCCACTATCACCGAAATTTTCTATATTGATAGCTTTCTTTAGTTATAAGAGGTAGACTAATTCACTCCGACTATAATTAACAAACATACGCATCGCTAATAGGGGTTAAAAAGTATTTTACTTAAAGTTGCAGGTACCAGAGCTACCATACTCTAACCCTATTGGTTATACCTAGAGACCAGACTAGAGACCTTAGATCATTAGCGAAACATTTAAGCACTCCATGTTCTCTGTCTCTCTAGCACGAGGGTTTGTTGCTATATTTGTTGAGGACTGTAAGCTATAATGATATTTCTCGTGGCGAAATTATACAACTATGGGCTTTTTCTCTTTATTTCACATAAAATACATTTTAAAGTATGTCTCTGTTTAAAGTATAGAAATAATTTGTTATATCATCAACAACATGGTGAGGACAATTATATTTTTTATATTAAAAATATTAGAATTATGTTGGTTGCCAACAATATTTTACATCAATAATGACTAATAATGGAAAGATGTATATTTAGGTAAAATGCCCATAAAAAAAATGAAATAATTTAATATTGCTGAGATCCAGTTCTTTTTATCTGACTGTACCTATATATGCGCGGAGGAGAATGAGAATTGACGAAAATGATTGTCGGAGGATATTGAGAACGGACGTAACACCTCGCGGAGGAGGATGAGAATTAAAAAAGAGGTATTTAATTTTATGAACAATTTTGCGGAGTATTTTGAGAATCAATGTTAGAGATTCTTATCTTTTCAGAACAAAAGAACGGAGGAATCTGAGAATAACCCGGTCAGCCATATTGAAAAAACGTACACCGAAGCGAAGCGAGGGCGGGTCCACTAGTATACAATATATGATAGTAACCTTTATGTAACAACGGCTAAGTAAGTATTATTGGAATTTTACCGGCAAACTAAATAGATTTCTTGCTACAAAACAAAGTGGGTATTCATAAAACACTTACATAATTTTCTATAACGTTACGTATGAGTATGACATAATAATGTCTTATAAAGGTACTGAGATTAGGTTACTAATTGCTAATACTATGTTACTAATTATTTAATCGACGATGTTATTTTTTTTATAACAATGTCTTTCAAAAGCATAGTATCCTAAGTCCATTTTTTATATTTTTAGGTGTCACCAAAATAACTATATTTTGGTATACCATACAAAGCTACAATTTTAAGTACAAACAGAAAATCGTAGTTACAATATAAAATAATAATATTAATTTATGAACCTCCATATACCTCATCTATAATACTCGTAGCATCGAAAATAAAATGCGTGTACCTACTGAATGATTACTTAAATGTGACTTAGGACACTATACTTCCGACGTATAAGATATCATCGCAGTAAAGTAATGATCGTTACCTCTATAGATATTGTTGTTCTATAGTTGTCTATAGATCTATAGCTGTCTATAGTGGCTAACATTTGATGTATCGCCTAGCGGTGCCTATGTATGGAGTGGGGCATGGGGCTATGTAGGGCTCGGACCCGTTAAATATTAGTGTAGTGATGTGACCCTGTTTATCGATAAAATTTATTACGACTAAAATTTTTCATTTTTGATTCTTAAATATTTTGGTGTTAACATTGTAACAGGAAATCAAAATTAAATAACGCTTCTATCTAGTTTTAAAGTCTATAGATATCTTTATGATAATGATGATTTGTATATTGTCATTTATACCTAATAAGTATATTTTTTATAACTGAATCCCTTTTATCCAAACTTATCCAAAATGGCGGATGAAGCTCATCCACCTGTTGAACATTAAGTTGCCTGTCATAGATAGCACATCGTAATACAGACCGACTGCTTACAATTCCTGCAATTGAGGTATTTTATCGTGACGATAGCAAAAAACGAATAACTCGAATATTTTCGACAAGCAATAAGAACTCCAGGTGTTTTCTCCAGCTGTTATTGCGCATTAGCCAGTCCATAATTTAAGTTTTGTAACTTATCAGTTGTATTTCGATGTTATAAAATCACTAGTTTATTGTGTATTTGTAATACAATTATCTGATAATGTTAAACAGTATATTATACAACTCGATAAGGAAATTTATTTTAATAGGTACGTATAAAATATTGCGTACAGTAATAAAGTCTCTTTGTTGTTAGGAATTATAGAAAATTCTGTGAATTGCATATCTTAACATATTATATTCAAGGATATCTTTTAGGAAAATTTAATTTTAAATTAGAAAAAATGTATGAAGAAGTAATAACTAATTAAAATAATTATTTAATATCTAGCTGTCGACAAAACTTTAATCTGACTATGACTAAAATTCTAGATTTAAAAGGTATTATTCATGTTAATTTGAATTACAAATAAATCATATTCCGCATGTTTTTGTATCAATTTCATCAAATAATTAGTAATTTTTTGTGCCAATATTTTTACACCACTACATTGTAAGCCCTAACAGATTGACTAGCAAATTACTCAAAAATTTAAAATTTACCACCAATTTTAATTACAATAAATAAACCATAATCAGACAAACCATAAATAAAACTTACTAAGACCGCACCATCGATATTTGTATGTCGATATATTTATATCGATGACTTACATCCCTATATCGATGCATCTAATGCCGCGTCGCGCGGGCATACGGCCAGTGGCGCAGTAGGTCAGGGGAATGCGGAAGCAAACCGCGCCCTTTAAAACATTAAAATACAGACTATTTACAATGCACCTTACTCGTTACTTGTCATCGTAGACTCACATACATTTTTATTTTACTGGATTATCGGTTTTTTGAATTGGATTCCAAAACAACTTAACGTAAATTTGTAATAAAATTTATAGTAGTGATTAAATAATTATATGCATCTTTAAACAGATTAAAATTTGTTCTTATATTAACGTTATCTGTACGATTCCTTTTTATGTAAACCAAGTAATTAATTATAAATTATTATCATTAATTATAATAATTAACATTGACCATGAAAACATATAAATCATTTCATAGTTTTGACGCCCCATCCGTTGTATTTAGTTTCTAGTTCATAAGTCCATTTTTTTGGCATGCTCTACAACCTAAACGGTATGACAGATTGTGACATGAGATGTCATTGAATAGAATAAGTCTTCATTTTGGGAGTGACATAGGTTTTTTATTTTTCAAATATGGCTACCGCTTTCTTACCTTAAATTATTGCAATTACCTTAGCAATTGGGTTTTTGTAAATTTTAACAGGTCACAAGCGCGCATGTAACGTTCACAATATTATAATGATGGGGTGCATCAGTTTTAATATTTAATTTATAAAAAAACAAAAACATATTTTTATAAAAAAAAAAGACAAAACATTACATTGTCCTAAAATTTCTCCGCTAGTCAAAATATCTAATCGACTCGTTATATTGATAAAGCGCCTTCAATACTACAATGAATCGGGTGACAATAAAACCAACAAGACGATCCCTGCATTAAAACTAATCTCAAGGTTATTTTGAACCGTTCCCATAACGGTACCCATATAACTTCAAATCGGGCTAGGCGAGCGAGTAAAAAATGGGTTCCTGTTGAACATTCGTTGAAAAAATTTGGTCCTGTTAGATAGGGGTACTGACCCCAAGGGTGGAATGACCTATTTAGTTTCAATGAGGCCATTATAGGACGAACGATGTAATGCTTTTCGATAGTACGCGAGCGTTTGTAATGTAATATAATGTTAGGATGCCATTACTGTAAATGAATATTCTATTTGGAGATATGTTTCAAAACACATTTTTATAATCGATACCATTTGTACTGTGTCACATTCTTATTTCTTTTATGTTTAAAAAACAAATCGATACTTTTGATAAACATTTTACGACAAGTACCTACCTGGTATTGTTCAAAACGGATATTTTCAAGTGTCTATCTCTATAAGTTAAACTGACTGAGTTAAAATTAACGCCTAATTTTTGTTTCAGGTTTATCATTTCGTGTTACAATTATTTGATTTATTTATCCCCGTGAAAGCTGCAAATTTGTGGATACAACACGCATGTACTCTAATAAAACGTTTTCTTGTATGGTCACAAAATAAATACCTGGTCTATTTTGCAACGTTTAGCTAACTTTTAACAATTATTTACCAAACCATAAAAATATCCTGTTTTCTATTTTCAGCCTGCTACTAACGATTGACAGATAAATAAATATTCGTAGCTTGAAATGAAAATTCTATTCTTCTGCAAAACCTTTTAAACTAACTTGCAAAAAAAAAACAATACACCTTTCCTTTTCATTACTATGCACATAGATGATGTCATTACTCTGTGCAACTAGAAAGTTCTATCGATATCTCGTCTGTGTCTAGTAAGGAAAAAGGACGTTGCCCGATACTTTAATTTGTGTTTTTTCTACCAATTTATCCGTGTACTTGAAGATATATGCTGCTTATTTCGACGGCGGCCTCCCAATTAATCATTGTGTGAGATTTTTTTATCGGTTCAGTGACTGATGAGTAGTTAATTTATTTTAATGATTCTTCCTTCGTCTCGTAAAAAGTTTTAAGATAAAGATGTTACTTGATTTGGGACTTTTGTTTTATTTGGCTTGCTAATTTCCTGGTTACTTTAGCTTTTTCTAGAAGACGTCTGTCAGAGCGAATCGCAAATTCTAGATTGTAAAAACATACATTACTATAGTGTTAGTGACATAGAGATGAATATTATCCTCATAAATATCCATTAATCCTATTATAATTTTTTGTTTGACTATCCGTCTTTTTAGGTTAATTGAATTATAATATTCCGTTAAGTACCTACCTACTTTCTACGCAAATATAACATTTAAAAATAAAATAAATTGTCATTAAATAACCGAGTACAGTTTAATAGAAAACTAACAAAGCTTATAATGTCAACCATCTCTCTCCCTCCGGTCGGCCCTTCATTGCTGAAGATCGCAGTTATGGAGGGTTGTGATTTTGCAGCGGACGAATTGTTTCCATCGGCTTTAATGTCAACCATAGAGTCCTAGAAAAAAGAAGTCAACCATTAGAATTATCAAAGACAAAGGAGATCCGCCAAAGTGGTACCAGATTGTACAGTAATAAATTCTATATGAAGTTATTCGTCATTTTATGCGCTTTATTATGATACCAAACTTAGAGTTGTTCATAGCGGGAATGATTTTTTATTATATTTTACAATTTACTTTCTTTCTCTTCGCCATAATAGTTGACGTAAAAAGGAACGTGCCCAAGTGCAATAGTGAAACGATTATGTAAAAAAATCGATATTTTTAATTCCGACAAAAATACGTTTACTTTTAAATGAAAACTAATTAAAAGATTTTAATTTCAATAAGAAAACGAATATTATTTTTATTTTTGCTAAACGAACGAACGAATATTATTTTTATTTTTGCTAAAAACACGATAAAATGAACGAATCGATGTGAATTATGAAAATCGATATTATTTGATGGCTGTTGGGCTAATTGTCTTAGTCTAATGACAAATTGACGATACTATGGAAAGACATTGTCAAGCAGTCAAAGTCATAATTCTCACTCACTTGCATAGGTTTGAGTACTGTCAGCGTTCTGTGTTCTGTGTGTTTCATGGTTTTCTGGATTTTATAACTAAAAACGGATTTTGATTTGAATAACGATTAGGTACTGGATAATTTGGATGAAACGACAAACATTTGCTACGAAACCTTGTTTTGCTTTTCGGATTCGCATAATATCTACTTTTGGATAGTTCTAACGTATTTATTGACAATGATTTTGAATTGGTTCAAGTGATATTATGGTTCAAAATGTTTAAATTATAATTTAATAAAACAACTAATAGAGTTTACCGCTTTTTATTTTAATAAACCTCACAATAGTTTTAAATGAAAATACTGTAAGCGCTGTAAGCCGTTAAGCCATTTTTTGACATGGGAACATTGCAGTGATCAGCAATTTTTAAACTAGTATTATCTCATAAACCCAACTAGCTAGCGAAGTGAAATTAATTTATTTATTATTCTAATACGTTAACTTAAAAATAGTCAAAGTTATATTACTGTACAATGTGGTACCACTTCCCATACGAAAATGGCGGGTCTCCTTTATATCAGGTATTAAATAAAAAAAAAACAATCAATAAGTCGTTGTATTTATTTATTTTCCTAAAATAATGTAAGTTAACGTAATCCATCTGGTGAGGCACTTTAGAAATATAAATATATTGCAAAGCAGATGTTTTCATACACCAACTTATACTCTGTCAGCTCAAGGTCTTTAGATTCAATGTCTGCAGCGTCTTCGACCTCAATTTTACTTGCATCCGTCTGCAGAAGTCATGAAAATTTAATTCTTGAAGATCCGACAAAAAAAGGTAAGCAGAGGTCATGTCAACGGGTTATAACAGAAATGGCCATGTTTTTTTATGATATTAAGATAGCAAACGAAACTGGCAGTGTCACAAGCCCTGCCACTCAGTGATATCGTAACAAACCTCAAGTAGGATAAGAGAAACGACTGTTATACTTTTATTCAAAATATAAAATGAAGAAAAAAATATACCTACCTACTGCCCAAATCATTCCGCAATCAAAATTGCATCTCGTGTTTAATAAATATGTAATATTATTGGTTGTTATGACAAACAATAACAATAGAAAAGGTTTAAACACCGAATGATGCATACACTCAGTCATGCCACACACCCTTTTAACATTGAAATTTAATGCATCCTGTAAATGTATGTTGTAGACGTAGTATGACGACTTCGTATGACTTATAATATATTAGCATTTCATTTTATTTTGAAAACAAGGATGCGGTATATGTATGTATAACTATGTCTATTATACTGTATAATGTTTGCTTGTTACACTTAATAAGTTGTTGTAGGCATTGATTTTTGGAACGGTACTATTTAATAAATCAAAAAACTGCGTTGCTAAAAATGTTGGCCAATTAGTCTTCTTCGACTACAATATAATGTACGAACCCCCGACAATTCACGGTGTCGTAGTAGTCGAATTCAGTTAATATTACTAACTAGTTACCAACTCAATCTCTACACTAACTTTTACCTGTTATCCCGGCGGAACGCAACCGTTTTCCGGGATAAAATGTATCCATAACCATTTCCGCTATGCTAGGCTACAAGCATGCCAAGTTTTGTGTGAACCTATTTTAATTATTACTAGTATCATAGGTTCCCATATCGTCTTGTGACCACTCCATATGTGACACCATGAGGACGGAAATTGTGTGTAAGTTTCTGAATGATATTCGTTTCTGTTTTTCCATGAGAGGCATAATATCTTTCGAAAATTCCCCAATTGATACCTAATACAAGAAGATTTAAATAGGATAGCTACTTTAGGGCCTTTACACACGTCTTTTAACGTGCTTACGACCTTATGACATGACGCGAGTTCTTAGAAACAGATTTGTAACATACTTATAGTAAGTAGGTAAATAAATGTATTTCCTTGCACCAGTTGCTGCTTCGTATATAATAATAATATGCATATAGATTCGTTCTTAGCAATCTTATTAATTTAAATGATTTGGAACTTATTCCAAGGATTCACTAATGTCAAATCCTAGGCTAAACTAACTTTAAAGTATAAAAGGCAACGTGCTATCTATCTATTATGACAATTTGTCAGAAAGTATTAATCTTTGCTAGAATAACATTTACGAAATAATATTTAAATGTCAAAATAAAAACTATATTAATATGTATTCTCGATTTAATGACAATTTTACCTAATTTTAGGTATTTAGATTCGTGGATGACCTATGACGTCAGAATATAGGTAATAAAAATTCGAAAACAATTTATTATTCAAAACCATTCATCCGGAACCTCTAGTAATTACTACAATTATTAAAAAGATCAAAATTATTATTAATACGAGCAATTCTTGTATTTATATTATCTATTACACTACTAATTTTAATGAATATTTTAAGGTAGTAAGAAATTGTTTGGCTTAAAGAATCGATTAATCATGATTTAATTTTCAAGAAGTTTTCATACATAGCTATTGTATGTGTAAACAAAAAGTATTTTTGATAAAAATAAAGTGAAAAATTACAGAAACATTGAAGAAGTTTTATAATTTATTATTTAGTCAACATTTTCAACATGAGTGACATCGTTAATTTTATAATTAAATATTGTACATCATGTCGAGCTCCTACACCTGTCTTAATATTATTATCTACTTATATTACATTATTACTTACCAGGATAGGTCTCACTAAGTATCGTCAGTATTCACCACAGATACAATACCATTTTGATCAAAGTGATAAGCTATACGCCAATTAAAATAAAGTTCATTATTAAAATTTTTACAAAACTAGTTTCAATATAAAATTACGTCTTATCGTTACATTACAAAATTGCAAAGCCATTAAAGATTTGCATTTAAGTTTTAACATCATAAATATGGCAACACTGAAAAATATACCTACTCGCAAAATGTGTAAGATATTACACTAAGTTTTTAAATTATTACACACAAACACCTGTCTTTTAAAAGTGAAAATTGAATTTGTGATAACAGAAACTGAACCTAACCTATGGCAGAATAATTATATTTTTAAAATACATATCTACTCTACACGTTTTGATCGTCTCCTTTCTTAATAATAATTATGAAAACAAGAATAGAATTCTGAAATTGACGACTGACTAAATTTTAACAAACTTTAACCTTATTTTAAGTAATAATAAATTAAATCGGTCAAGTGCGATTTGAACTTTGTACACGAAAAGTATACTTTCTTTGTAACCTTTCATTATCACCGTGTTCAAAACCCCTTTAATTTTTTATCTTAGGACGTATTTGCTGTTCTAGCAGGCATAGTGGTATAAAGTAGGCTTACACGCTCTATACAAATGTTTACCAATTTATTACCGTTCAAGACACAACCATTTAAGAGACGGATGGGTAACGCTGGTTTCGTCGTCTGCAAGGAACCCTAATAAAAGGACGATAAAGTAACTTTGTCAAAATGAGCAAAATTAAAAGACAAAAAAAATGGCGAAGATAGAAGAAAAAAAAGAAATTCTATTTGAATTTCGAATTCCTTTTTTGTAATAAACTACTGTATTTTGAATTATCGCTGGCGACCTCTAACTGGCAACATTCCACTGACTGTTTTAAATAACATTAAAAATACGATCCTCCAGTTCAATCAAAGACTTTTAGTCCTTTACCGGTCCAATAAAAACTCCTATTAATTGCGTAAGCGTTAGTAATAAACTTTTGGATTGGTTAAAAATAACCGAGTCAGCGCACCAACGTTCGTCCGGGTATAAATTCTTAAAAAACATAAACTTCACGTGCTTTTCCATTTTCAAAACGTCTTTAGTAAAGACCTTTTAATTTGAACATGGAACGAATTCTGATCCAATAGGAATCAAATTAGAATTGGCGCTAAAACTGACGTGTGACGTTTCGTTCGGAAATCTTTACTGAAATCTATGATTAGAACTGGATTCTAATACACAAAAAATAGAGTTTAATATAGGCGCTGGGTGCTGACGCGGTTGAATCTTTATTCCCCGCCACAATTCCGGCTAGGATATAGGTCATTGCTCCCCTAAACCTGTGAAGTAGTCAGGGCAGTTCATAAGTACTTCCATGTTTAAATTGCCCAACTCGCATGTACTCTCAGTACAGGACTTCGACATTACGTAGCTGTCCGAGCTACGAACAAATAACCATCCTACCACGCGATCGGGTTTTAGAACGTTCTGGAATGAACGAACAATTACGCAGGGTTATTCCTTCGAATTGTATGGAGGTATGTCTCATCTTAATTTTATTGGTATTTAATCTAGTACCTACTAAAGGTTAACAAACATCATTATATTTTTACCTATGTATAAATTGCAATAGTATTCTATACCTTACTTCAAGTTCAGTTTTATTTTAAATTGGTTTTTCGTTCAGCCACAAAAACTAGCGATGCGTTTCCGGGTGTGAAATGTGTTCGGCCCATTTGGTTTAGCTGCATTTGGCGCTGGAAAAAATATTTCGTAACCATTGATATTTCCGTGTAGATAGCGGTATTTCTGTTTTTGTTGTGCTAGGGATGTTGCATCGAATACTAAATACAGTTACATTTTATATTTTAATAAAGTACCTAGTTGTTACATTAATAGTCATTACACTACTGCTTATAACTTAGGGGTGGCGTTTCAAAAAAATGTAGTCTATGTCACTTCCATAACAGAACATTATAGACAAATCCGATGATACTGCATTTGTAAAAATCGATCAAGCCTAAAAAGCATGCTTAAGTAATGGACTTACTTACTTACACTAAAAAAATATTATCCTCGTTATGTCGTTTAAAAGTGAAAAAAATTTGAAATATCGATATCGTAACTAAACATCGACTATCGATATTTTCTCTACAACCCTAGCCACGCTATCCATTGGGAATCGTTCGTGAGAAAAGGAATATGCAACCTGTATTCTAATCAGATCCTCTGCCATAGAGACCGACATTCATTATCTGTGCACTAAATCAACTGCTTACCATTCCGCATATGTTGTCCATCGTAATATGACGTGGACTAGGAAATTGGATATCGCCGTTTTAGCGTGTTTAGTTTTAGACAAAATAAGCTTGCAGTTTTATTTAACTTTTTTATTTATTTTCTAGACGAAGCCCGCAGCTTCGCCCGTGGAAAAGTAGTTAAAAAAATATTGGCTTTATCCCAAGGGAATACATTTTAAAACACTATTAATAATATTAAGTAATTTTATTTTAAGTACCTAATATTTTTTCTTTTTAAGATAATAAAAACGGTTAACCTTTATCCCGAAAATTTTTAACCCGAACATTCCTAAGGTGCAATGATTATCATCTTGCCGATCAAAGGGGGAACTGGGTTCGATTTCTAGTGAGGTTTAAAGATTAAACTTGAAAATTTTGTTCTGTCATAATGAAGTTTTTTTTCATGGCACATACCTACAACTAGTGAACCTGGTATAGGGAAACAAGTACCAACAATATAATTATCGTTATTTATTACGAAAAAATAAATTTTATTTCAATCACGTTTATAGCAAAAAACTAAGCGTAAAGTAATAACTCATCGGCAACGGTTAGGAGTAGTACGAGTAGATGTTCGTTAATTTTTCGCGTCGATTACCAGGAAGATCAATATCTATTCTGAAGGGATGCCTCTAAAAACCATTTGATTAACGACTATACGTGGCCAGATGATATTGGAATAGGTACTTTTTAAAACGTCAAAAATATAAAAAGTAAAAATAGATAAAAAATACCACCCGCGAAATGGAATGGTTAGTGACGTTTTCTTTGGTAATTTGTTTTTCGTGCGTATGTATGTATGTCTGTTTTTTTACTATGCTCTACAGCCTAAACTTGACGGATTTCAACACGATGACTTAAGCTATATATTTTTATTACGCCTTCCCAAAATAATTATTTTACTAGTCAGGTATTTCCAATACCTAAAAGATAGGTATTTGAAAAATAGCTTTTATTTTCAAAATCTGACCTTTATTTACTATTCAGTTATTATTAACGCGTCAATTTTAATGTTTAACGTCTGTCATGTGACTTAATTAGTCAAACATTGACAACTATTATCTAAGTCGACCTTTAAATTGGCGCTAAGCACTAATTAATCTGCATTTTATTAATTACTAGCGGATCCGGTCAAAGTTACATAACTCATAAGTCAATATTTATAGACTATACACTCGAACTACATATATTTATACTAAATTACTATATATCGACTCCGTAGCCTAGCAGTAGTGATCCTGCCTACGAAGTCTCCCGGGTTCGATTCCCGGCCAGGGCAGATATTTAGTTGACAGATAAAATTAAATGTTCGTTTTCGGGTCATGGGTGTTAATGATGTGTTATTTATGTTGTCCAGGCCACCCGCGACACCGAAAATCCTACTACTACGCATACCCCCATGAGTGTATAGCGTTTATTATTATTTATTAATTACAGCCCTACATTCTCGTAATATATGTAAAGGAATTTCTTTTCTTCAACTATTTTGGAAGCGATTTAGAACTCCTAGAGCAGCGGTTCTTAACCTTCTCAATATCGTTACCCTTGTGACCTATGAGGAAAACTGATTTTACCCCGTTTTTAAATGTTATCAAAACAAACTATACCTAGAAGGTACCATTTTTCTATATTTATTTTATTTTACGATCTTAATAATTATATTCTTTCTTACCCCTATATATAGCTGATATACCCCTACGGGGGTAATTACCCCATCTTAGGAGTCCAGGTCTTAGAGTAACTTTACAATAACATAACACTTTAATGGCGTAAAAAATAACGCACTTTCTTTAGTCTACAAAATTAGTTAGTCTTTTCTTTACACTACAATATTAGTTACTATATTCAGTGCCATCGACATTATTAGTCTAAGTTGATTATTACTACGAACTCGCAGTAAGTAAGTAAACTTACTTAACGACACGTCAATTAGTTTAATGCGTAGTCTATTACATTAATAGGCCTGCCTTTTTTCTGAAACCCTTATAAAGCTATCGAATGGTTCTGCCATCACACGATACGTTGATAATAATATCCTGATAACATAATGTAAATGATAGGATAAGTGTTCTTAGTTCAAAATGTTTTTGCGTACGACGCGACGGAACGGAGTTGATTTCATTTTAGGTGAGAGGTTGAGTGCTAATTAGCGTGTAAGTTTATCCTATATCAACATTTATATCAACAAGTAGGTATAAGTACTCATAGTATGATATTTTGCGATTTCTTAAAAATGGTCTTTTTGAGTTATGTCAGTATTTCATTAGGCATGACGATAGTTCCTAGATATGAGTGAAAATGTTGTCACTGTGTCTTAATTGATTACGACAAATACACTTCGGCTGTAGTCACTGTCTTATTTAAGTAGTCGTATAATAATTAATTAATAATTCTGCAGGAATTGCAAAAAAAAAAAAATTTTTTTCTTAGAATTTAATGTGGTTTCCATAAATACAAACAGCAATTAAAATCGTAATTTTTTAAACTTTCTTTGTAACACAATAATTGCAGCAGATATTTTCACACCCAACTAGATTATTAATTTTTTTTTGTTTAATTTTCCCAAAACACGTTGATTACCAAATATATAAAATAGCCCGTAATTTAAGTGCAACATTCATAACAAGAGTAGTTGTTCAATATGCATTACGCTATGTAATTCTATACAATACATCTAAAAAAGTATTTATACATGGATTGGAAAACATACCGGCGCGGCGTATGTCACATCTTGAATACGTTCGCAAAGACAATATTACCGATAATTGGTACAGGTGAGTCTAGTGGCGTCTTAAGCATTGGTACAAAAAAGACTATAAATTATATTGCATATTGAGCCTTATCGCCTGGTGTTAAGGACGAGGGTAGTTTATGGGCACAAAAAGTAAGCTAACCGTGGCACATGCTACAGAGTCCTTGCTGTAATTATTTAGCACATGCCCTATGTAGCACGAGCCATTCTGTGGAATATAGACGTCTGAGGAGTCTCCTCGGTGTATTATCCTATATTTGTCTATCTGACAACTTTCGCGTTTTTTCTCTTTTCGCTTTTTTATTTCCTACTTTACCTTTGCCGTTACTAGGTTTACTTACTTACTTCAATCCATTCAATTTTGACCTATCACTTTTGTACGAGTTAGTAGACACTTAGCTTTTTTGTTCTGACCTCTAGCATTTCTATGTAATTATATTTTTAGAAGAACACACCTTGTTAAAAAGGGTACTGACGTCCTGAAAAGATTATCGACGATGACGATTATCCGTTAAATTCGGAAGCCTCAGAACCGTTTGAATTGTTAAAAAAGTACGAGGCCTATGTCCCGTAGATGTTGATAGAGTACTATATGTATAGAATAGACCTCAACTTTTGTACGGCCTTGTACAAAAACTATTAATAACCACTCCACAGTTTTTGCTAGTATCTCGATGCACTTGTCCTGTCAAAATCAGTCTATTAAAACCTGTTGATTTCATACACCTGTTAATTCGTTTTTTTATCTACTTGCAGTTGCCTGCTACTTATTCGAGTTTAATCGGAACCCGTCTTTGCTATTAGAATATTGTTACTGCTCCGTATTTGCATACATATTACTGGCAGTTTTTTTGATTTCCTTTGTTATACGAAATTGCTTTTTTTCTTTACATCCGATAAGGTAGCAGGTCTTGTGAATCCAATATTATTATTAGTTAGATAATGCTATTATTTATCCGATATAATTATTATAGAGTTGCTAAAAATAAATCTTAGATGGCCGCCCGGCCGGTGCTAAAACCGTTTAACTAAAAAAGAAAAAGATTTTTTCTTACCCTTGTTCAACAACAGAGTTCTCCATCACAAGAGTGACCTATTTTCTGCCTTTAGCTATTTTCCGCCAACTATAATAGTTATATAATTCCAAGACTTTAATGTCCTCATTTTTAAGGCGCTCCATAATCTCTTTGATTATTTGGTTTTCAAACCCTGTTATTTTAGATGTAATTAAGTCTAAACAGGATTTATAATGTATGGGCATGCATAATGGAATTATATCAGTAGGTGTGAATGCATCGTAAGCGCGTTGCAGGCCGGCGACCGTGACATTTACCCTGCGCCGAATATGCCGTTTATGACAAAATGCAACGTGAATGTATCGATTAACACTGTACTGCCGAGTACACAAGTTGTTTACACAATATAATTTAATTATGTAAAGCGCGCTTGGATAGCGACTGTTATCAGGGGCGCTACGCATGTTTGACCAATTTAAATGTGACATGTTATAACGAGCACTAACTGAACTATTAATATTTACTAACACGACTAAACTGCATTAACTCTTGCTTCTGTGACTATGAAGTACACAAAAATAAACGCGGACGACACCAAAGTCATAACTACCTTCCTGCATTATTTATTAGTAAAAGTTTTCTAAAGTTAAATCATTTACTTATATACTTTTGTAGTTGACTGTACCGACAAGGAAGCACTAATTAAATCAAGTGAACGCTTACCGTCAAAAAACGCGGCTGCATTGCTCGCGTCCATAACACCTCCAGTTGTCCTGCGGAAATGAACATGAATGCGACTGTGTACTGTCGTCAACAAAAGTAGATTGTACCAATAAAATTATTAGTATCACTTATTGATATACCTGAACAGATTTTGTAAGGAATTCTTTAGCAAGTTCATTTTCTAACAATTTGGCCGGCTGGGAAAAGGAGCCATTGATATTGAGGTTTTAATTTCACTCGTCTTTCAGTTATTTTTCTTATTATATGACGAATAAAAGACGCTTAATAAATGTTACGTATTGTAATGAATTGTTCTTTTTTTCTTGTAATATTCCAAAATTGAACCTTTTTGTTTTATTTAGTAGGTACTCTGCAATAATTCAGTGCCAAGATCGTCTTTAACAAGCTTGAAGATTTTTCATAACATTTAAAATACACAAAACATATAAAATAAACTTATCGTGCACACCTTACAAATTACATTTAAAACCGAAATAATATTTGATTAGTTGCTACCGTAAAAATCAATTATAGTTATACCCGCTTTTGAATTTTATAGCGTGACGTTTTATTTGAGCATTACTTTCGATTTTCTGTCAGAAATACCGTAATAACATAATGTATTTTAGCAAGATTTTCCTCTTTAATAAAATAAGCATTACTTTTAATTTTATGCCACCATAGATCTATGCCATAATACTAAGCGATTTTCATATTACCTATACGTTTTGTCTTAAAACTTGCTTTAAGACTATTAAAGGCGTAAATGATAAGTCATAGATTAAATTAAACGACATAAGCCTAGGCTTAAACAACTTTATTAAAACCTGTTGTTAAAAAAAACTATTTACTTACTTGTTTGTTTATTGTTCTCGACAAAATGACAGCGCAATAAATTTTGACAGATCGTAGACCACAAAACAGGTTGTTAAACTTCAAGTATAATCTCATTTAATTAACCAAGAAAAATAGCGACGAACCTCAAAACTAAAAAAAAAAGTTAAAAAAATTATACAATATTATACCACCAATTCCACCATCCGTAACTCGAACTATTAACCGTCGTACTTGGACCAAAAAATGTGTAGACTGAGTCTTTAGAAAAAAAAGAAGGCCTTTTTTACTTTTTTTTACGATTTGACGTATATCACAGAGCACGGTTTATCGAGCAATGTACCAGGAAACGTTATCATTTGATAAGTAGGTACATTGTTTTTTTTTCTACGCTCATTTGTTCCGAAGTCTCTATATATTTTTTTGTCTGTGCCGTCGAAATTTCTTAAAGGCGTTAACCTATCGACTTCTTCGTCCTGTCTAAGCGGTAGCTATATAAGGCATCTGTGAAGATTCCTCAGCACATTTTTGGACCACGATATCCCGAGATTGAACCCGATCTTAACTCGCTTCATCGTTTAAATACAATAGGGTTACTTACAAGCGAACTTTGAAACTGCAGACTAGTTAGATTTAAGTTAAAAAGGCTTTTGTTTTGTTGTAAAACCCTGAAAATGTGTTGTCACTTGTTTTTGGTTTAAAAATAAGTAACAAAATATGAACGTATTTTTTTTACATATTTTTTTGATGCAGATAATTTATTATACATAAGGTAAGGTGGGGTAAGACTAACACACAGGGCAAGACTAACACTGTCTATTATCTCGATATGCACTTGAAGAAACGACATGTGTGTGTTTTAGCCGAGAACATTTACGTTTGTTCTATCTTACAGACTGGAAGAATTTCGTATTTAAAGTTAGTCTTACCCCACCTTACCTTATAAAATAAAATTTTCATAAGTACCTATGTATTTATAAATAAAAAGTCAAAGCTTGTAATGATCGCTGTTCACACTACTATTTACTAGTTTGATTGTTTGATATGGAATTGATTAGTTATTTGATGGATATCTTATTTTACACGGACTAATATGTGGCTATAACCTAAAATTTTGATACTTGCATAAAATAGCAAGACTTAAAACACACTTTCCTTGATAACTCACTTTACTTCATAAGCTTATGATTAGTCAATACCAAAATGGTAAAACCTAACCATGGATAACCTAAACCTAAAACATGGATTGTTTTACGAAAAATCTCCGTTAAAGTTTCGGTAAAAAATACCAAAAACTAAATGTCTGTGTTTCCAAGGGATTTCCCTTCGATATACTTACAAGGCAGTTGAGTGATAGAATTTACGTCGCATGCCGTAGTAATACCCGTCCAAGTAGAATGGACTCCGCTTAAATGGGCACAATCAACATAGACCTTAATACGTGGTATTAAGGTCGTCTTTAAGCAATAAACATTTTGCATCGTAAGCGTAGAGACCTTCGTAAAGTGGTAGGCTTTCAAATCGATGGGCTTTTTGCTGTGTAGGTACTTGAAGATTTTCTGTTACGTTCTGTCCGCGACAGTTCGAAAAACTGCAACTTTTATCCTCAGCAAATCAGTTTTGTCATACCTATGATGTTCGCAGGCGAAATTAGATTTATTTTGGTTTACAATTTTATTTAAAACCATAAATAGCCTTTCAACCATAACACTGACTTTTTTCTTCTATGCAGTAACGTAAGGGTTACCTAACCGTAACCTACTGTAACCAATTGGTAAATTATTATAATTAATTAACCGACTCTTCCTTCTATCGATTCAAGTAAGCAAAAGGTTACCACTTATACTTCAAAATGAAAAAAAATAGCAAATCAACCTCTACTCCTTGACGTTACCTAGTCCCCGACAGTTATTATTTAACAAAATATTATATTAGATAATAAAATGCGTCAAAATATAACGATATTATTGTATGGTAATAAATGTACTATACCTTCAAGCCATCGTTGTATTTAAGTCATGTAACTGACATACTACATTATGGATGAGGCTCATTACGATCATATCAGCTTATTGGGACATGCGCTTTCAATCGCCGGTACTAAACACTGTTAGGTATAATAATATGTTTTATATAATATTACGCTTATAATTGTATCTATTACTGACTGACCCGGCAAACTACGTACCGCCTTAAAATAATAAAAAAATCTGCATTTTTTTTCTAATTAACTCACCCTTTACACATTAAAATAATAAAAAAAAAAAAAACAAAATTAACCAAATCGGCGCAACCGTTCTCGAGCTTCAGCGAGATGAACAAACAGCAAATTGTTTTTTTTATTTATGATTTTTCATATTTCATTAGTAGACGAGCAATGTTAGATGCTAGATATTCGTCTCTGAAAAATATAATATTTCTGTAAAAAGTATTTTTTTCAATCTATTTTATTCTTACTAGTCATTAACAAGGTGTGTGTTTGTATCAGCTACTTAAAAATCAATTTCCTCAAATAGATCAATTGCTAAAAAACCTTAATCATCCGAAAAACTAAAGCCTTTAACTAATAATAGCGAATTTTGACAGGCGTTCAGTAACGGCCTGGATCCATTGTTTACCGCCGATGCATCGACTTTTTTACTCGATACTCCTATCAAACCCTTTCTATTTGTGGACATCTGCCGAAATCGATTTTGCATTTTTTCCGGCAAAAAAATACGGCTGCAAAAAGGTATGAAGTTTTTGTTAACAATGTTTGGTAAACGGCAACCCTTTGATCAAATATCGCAGAGTAATCAGATTTCGGCATGTGCTATCTTTTTTTCTTTTTTTTTTAAGAAACACGATAGTTCTTGAGTGGAGTGTGCCAGTCTTTTGTGGCTGATGAGTGTATTTGCTTTCGCCTCCGTCGTCTTCCGCGTGAAAAAAATGGCACGAGCGCATTGAAAGCTTTCGTCCCATTGTAATAATACGTTTGATAAAATCTTTATACTTCCACCTTTTCAATATAATACGTGCTGTACTGAAATCAGGAGTTGCTTAAAAATAATATTTTTTATAGAATATTTGAACTTATTATTGTTATTAAATATTACTTACTCAATGAAATTTCATTACACTCAATGAAATTATAAATTAACTATTTAGTTTTTATAGTTTTACATTTATTTACGCATTTGATTATATGACTGATTTATTAAAAAAAAAAAGAAAACGCTCTAGTACTTAATAGCAGGCGAACATAAGCACCAACTATTTACTAAGACTTAGTTAAAATAAAAATAAACGTAGCAAAAACTAAAAAAAGCTTCACATAAAACACAACCTACCAAATGGTCTTCTCCGCGTAACATAATTTCTCCCGCGCGTTGTAAAATGTTCTATTTAAGCTGTATTTAAACAATGGTTACATATATTCGCTCGGATATGCCTAATGAATTGTTATAGTAGGTTTCGTCAGGTGTGTAGTCACCTGTACGGCGCCGGCATCTTGTTTTGACAGGTGGGATGTTGGCAGGTTGGCAGCATTGTCACAGGATTACCGCGCAATGTCCATGCTCGCTGCTTCGGACACTGCAAATTGCACACTCTTTGTTTTAACCGTCTATTTTAAGGCCGTCAGTGTCCGCGCCATTTTTTTTAGCTGCGAATTTATAAGATATCATATCAGCATCTGTTGATAGGGATGTTTTGTAGAATATTGGGTTGCTTATTTATACAAATGTGAGCTTTGGATGTTTTTAATGTTTTAAGAAACAAAATAAGTTGCTAAATATTGATCTTAGGGTGGTTTTGTACTGAGTAAATTACGTATGTTTAAAAGCCTCCTATGTTATTAACTTACTGCCCTCATATTAAGAACCAAAGTTTCTAATATGACATCTCTTTTCAATATGATCATGCCACTACAAACCATTTTCTACCCTAGTCTAATCTACAATGTATATTACTGATTTTCTTCCAGATGAAGATATGGTATGGTAAGGGCGTTAAAAAGACAAACATTTACCTATGAAAATTTAACTTGTACCATTAGCACATGGAACCCATATTTACGGCTAAAGAAATGTGTACAAAAACTACGATTGTTACCTTTCAACTGAATCATTCATAAGCGCTTATGCGTTATTTTAAACCACGCTTCCACAATACCAGAATCTGATGATGTACAGATTCCGAAACAATACACGACTCATTATACAGCTTTACATGACCTATTCAACACAATGGCATGTCTGTTGGTCCCTCGAATTCCTTCAATGCTGAAGCAGCTCATCAATATACCGCAAAAACCCAGCAAAAACCACGTCTCCTGATTTTTATTTGATGGAATCCGTCCAAGTATAAGCAAGGCAGAACGAGGTGCCGTCAAACGGACCGCATCGACAAAAATGTGCATAATTGCCATCGATCTCGCGAAAAAACTCTTCAAAAACTCGACCTCTAAATGTTTCGAAAAAGTGCACCTACAGGGTGTTCAGTAAAATGACAACTTTTTACTAATTTCGTGTTAAGTAAGTAATCAACTACTTTGTGAACAATTACTACATAACATACTATATATTATACTTATAAAAGATATATCTACAAATAAAAGATGTTATAACTAGTAACATTCAAAAAAATATTTTTAAAACAAATTATTTTCTATTCTTTTATTAATATAACCTAACTATTAATTCTCAATATACATAAGCGATTTTGAAGCCACATGTTTATACAACGTATTGCAAAATCTGACCCTAAAACAAACATTTGTTTGACAGATTAAACATGGCGTTACTGGCATGTTTGAAACAGGAACCCCTGTTTAAAGCGGCTACTAAGCTATCGGAATCAGATAAATAAAAAAGAAAATGGCCATAGGCTATAACGCTAGCGTAACACATAATTGCTATTTGCTAGGCCTGGATTTATTCCTGAAATTAGTGGATTTGGTTCTTAAGACCTTAGTCTAACCGGCTGCCAAATTCGTTTTATGAAATTTGACAAAAGAGGTGCTTCAAAAACTACAGAATAATCATTGTAGTCCATCGGTTTTCTTACCAGTTTTCCATTTAATTTTCAATCAAACTTAGGATTAACATATTTTAGGGTATATATCGGGTTAAGTTGCAATTACCTAAAATAAAATGTGTTAGGTTTTTAAAATATTTATAGCTTAAAAAATTATGAAGAAAAGTGTTAAACTATCTGTGCAGTTTCAAATCACCTGTATA
>LGAG01000768.1:145959-162452 GCA_001278395.1 Lerema accius
AGTTTCAGCTTAATCCGTTTAACGGTTAGAGCGTGGAGGACTTACAAACAAACATTAATTTCGACCAAATTTGATTACCATAAAAATGTTTCTAGTGAGTTAATCTTAAAAGATAGACATATACTCTCGCGGACATTTTGTTAGATCATTTAAAGCAGAATAATTCTTCCATTTTATTTTTTTGATATCTCGAACCTTTTTCGCAGCGCACGCAACGGAAGCCCTCAAAAATGAATAATTTTCCCCGTTTTTTCCACATTTTCCATTATTTCTTCGCTCTTATGAGTTGCAGCGTGATGTTATTTAGCCTATAAGTTTCCTCGATACATATTCAACACAAAAAGAATTTTTCAAATCGGTCCAGTAGTTCCTGAGATTAGCGCGTTCAAACAAACAAACAAACAAACAAACAAACTCTTCAGCTTTATAATATTAATATAGAATATAGATTTAATAAAGGTTAGGTTACATCACTTTCGAGACTTTAAAATTTAATTCGCTTGGCTCTCTTCTGAAACCAACTTCAATCCTTGAATCTTCGACAAGAAATCTTAAACTAAACTCCGATGAAAATCAAGATACAACTAGTCTAATAAATTCGTACAAAACATGCTGTATAAAACCCACAATATCTGCGTACGTGCGCCGAATCTATCTGATATGTGATCTCCAAAAAACGGACCCAAAACTTTTTTCACTCGACTCCAAAGAAATTCTTAATAAAAAACATGATTTCGCAGATGTTGATTTTATAAATTTCTTGCACGTGTTCTTTAGTTTTTTGCCCTGCTCGTGCGGGCTCATATTGGTTATGAAATTGTCTAAAATTGAAGAGAACGTCCAATTAGAAATAAATTAAGGCGAAAGAATGCGAATATTGTTAGCAGCTGCTAACAATAAAATAGGTATAATGTATAGTAAATTACAACGCAAATAGTTAAAGCTAAAGAGCTAAAACCCTACTGAAACGTATACCGCTAAAATGAAGTTTAAAAAAAATAGTTTACTGACATAATTTTTAAGGCTTTATGTGTTGCCTATATTTTAAGTGCTGCTTATTATTACAGAACTCGATAAGGATCAAAAATAGTAAAATACAAATGTAATTCTGGTAGAATTTTTTTTCATTAAAAACAAAAATATTATAATCATTTTATACATTTAAATTTATCAATAATAAAATTATTTTTACTTTTTCACGATATGGCGATATTTTTACTACAAAAAGAATCAACTAAAGAACCACCAACCATAATTTTACAGTACCTACAAGTGCTGACATCTTACAATCCAGGCAAGCATTAAGAAGTCAATGATCTATATTGATCCAAAGCGTACGCTGCGTCTAATCGTTGTACTGCCATCTTTCGCTAGATGGCGTTCTTCACAGTTTTAAAAAGATTTATAGATCATTAGGTAAATTTTTAAGGGAAATAAAACAAGAACATAAAGTAGCTAATTAATAAAATTAAGCTTTTTACAATGTAAATAAAACTATCTAAATATTAATTACATTCAAATAATTAACTGAGATTACAATCACACATAAAATTATTAATTAAATACAATCATGACGAGAACATTTTAAAACTCTATCATAAATATCTATTTACATAAAGTGATTATAACATTATTGAGATTCAAGTTCTCTTTCTCGAAACCAGTTGTTTAAAGAGATTTACGTAAATTTCATTAAAATTGTCATGTCGATGGCAAGTTAATTCGTTAGCAACACACACAGGATCGGATCCATGATATCTTACAGTGTTATACTCTATATTATATCTTTCTACTTCCTTTATTATATCTAAAAGACATCTACATTGCCAAGGATTCTGATTGAAGAATAATTTCTGTAGACGCACACCCGAATTTCTCAATTCCAAACAAAAATTATCTGTCAAGTACGTGAACGCATTATTAGCCAAATTCAAATTTTTTGTCCCCGTTCCCCTGAAAGCGTTAACTGGGATAAAAGTTATTTCGTTGCTCGATAAATCAATGTTACCTAATATACGCATGTTTAGAAATAGTTTGTCTGGTATACTGGTCAATCTGTTATTCCTTAACTGAATAATTTTTAAATTTTTCAGAGGCTTGAAAACATCTTCGTGTACAGTTTTTATAACATTCCAGCCAATATTAAGATCCTCTAGGCTCTCCAGGTTAGCAAATGTAGTTGGGTTATCCAGTTTCGATATTTGGTTGACAGAAAGTATGAGCTTCTGCATTGTATTAAGATTTCTCCGCGTTGCAAAGTTTGGTACTTCTGTCAGCATACATCGATCCAAATTTAAAAATTCTATCGTTTCAAACGTTTGGAGTACATTCTCATCTGTCTCTGTCATATCGTTTCTAGAGAAATCCAGAAAAGTAATTCGAAAATTTCTTCCAAAAAGATGAGGGCTTAAATTGTTTCCCAAAAAAGCGTTACTGGATAAATCTAAGTACTGTAACTTCCGTAGCGGATCAAAAACTCCCACTTCTAGGGTCACAATTTTGTTATCTTTCAGGTCTAGACTGACTAAATTTGGCTTCTTGTCAAAAAGTCCAAGTGGGATCTTAGATATTGAATTACGTGATAAATTCAAATGAGTCAGTTGTTGCGCCGCATCTAAAGTACCAAGCCTTATCTCCTGAAGTTTATTATTCGACAGGTCGATTTGTTTGACTAGCGGGAGCCTATGAAATGCTTCGTATCCTAAAACAGTTATTCTGCAGCCTCTTAGCGTTATTTTCACAGTTACATTGTTATCAGACACTAGGCCTCTTTCTAAAATGTAATCGTTATCACCAGGAGTGCATACAATGACGTTAGGCTTTTTTTCGTTTGGTTTACATTTTGGGTTAGCGAAAACGGTATTCTCTATGATAATAAATAGACAAATAATTATGGTGTGAGTGTTCATATCTGCAAATAATAAAATTTGAAAATATTAAATACCTTAAAAGCACATATTTAAATATAGGTAACATGGTACGGTATTATTTCTATCGGAAATTGTCATAGATTCCAGTAAAATTTAAATTAGATTAAAAAAATATTAAGGTAGCACAATAGTTATTTGTCAACAGGACAATGAAGTTAATCTCATAAAAACATACACAGCTTTAAATTAATAATAATATTATTATTACTAGTTATTAATATTCAGATCATAATGTTATCTGAAAAACCTTGCCAATGAACTTCGACAAACTCGTTTCTGTACTTGCTTACGTTATTTATAGAAATAAACAACTTTATAACAAAGTAAAACTTACTTTAACAAAATGACAATGACGTATAGTCTAAATAATGAATATGAGTCATTATAATGTTTAATTTAAAGTTGTTACTATTATCATAAAATGTATAAATACCTTAATAGATGGCAATAAAATCCCAATCATTGACGAAACCCTTATCTGTGCACAAACTCCAACAAAACTTTAAAATGTTGAAACTTACGAATTAATATAACTAACTGTATCTATAAATATTTACGGCAACAAACCACAGTTAATCAGAAATGTCAACAGTCTTTTTCCCGGTATTCAGGACACAATATGAGTGAACAGAGTGAATGACTCATTCAACCATTCATTCGTTTGAAGAGTGCTTTAATTTTATCATTCGTATCAGCAACACGATGACGCGGGAAATGTAAATTTGTTATAACCTTATGTTTATGACTCTAAGATTGATTTTTAACGTACTTATGTATACTTACAGTTTGAAAGTAATCTTCCACAGATACAAAAAATATCTTGTCACAGATAAAAAAAATAATAAACAAGACGTTATTTTTTATAGAATATTAAAAAATAAAGAATTAAAAAATACCTAAATCCACCTTAAAAAAATTACAGAAAATTAAAAGATAATGGACATACTCGTACAATTTGTTTTTAAGTCGATGCCCGTAAAAGTGTCTCATACAAATAAAACGGCGTTAGAGGTCGCTAAGCTCTGTACAGCCGAGTTTAAAATTTTATGTCCCCTTCTTCCTTTTAAGTCAGCAATACTTGTAGAAATACGTCAGTGATTTGTTTTGCATTGCTAATGTCTTTTGATGACGTTAACTAGTAAAACCGACTACAGGTAACCCGACTGATCGATTGTTTGATTAATTTCTAAGTACTTAGATAAATGAATTACTTAAATCTAAAACCCAAAACACTTATTTTTTGTAGCCACTTAGCTTCATCATCAGACATTGGATATAAATATCATCTTGACTTTAATACTTCTCAAGACAAATCAAATGAGCATCAGCACAATAGGGTTTCTCTTTTCTTTTCAGAGTATCTTTGACTACCTTCCGGTTCATCATCAAATACAACGTTTAAAAGCTTGAAAAAAAATTACAGCATAATTTAATTCAACTTATAAAAATAAAATGAATGAGGATATAACTATATCACACAAAAGCATGTCTCAAGTAAATAACGACATTTTCGTCCCACACACACCTACATAAGTCGCAGATATAACCTTCAGTACATTCGTTCTTAGTAAATTACAATGAAACAACAGATATTTAAGACTTTATTTCACTTTACAATCTAATATTCTTATTAATAAATCAGTCACACTTATCGCAATTAACATTAGAATTTTGATCAGGTACAGTCACTGTATCGGTTATACTATTAACAAAATTACACTGTTCGTCACTAGAAATGTTGAATTCTATGGAATTTCCTTTGGTACTCATTGAATTGTTCGGATCTTCCAAATTCGTGTTCAAGTTTCTAGAAAAATCCAATTCACTCTTCAACTGTTGTATCGCTTGAATGACTTCACTTTGGAAATTCATATTTAGTTTGTACAATTGCTCCGAATGCTCTTTTTCTCTTCTCAACTCATTCTTTAGATGAGTATCTTTAAATTTTTCAAACTCACTCATAACTCGGTTCTTTGATTCGTACACATGTTGCACCATTGACACGAGTATGAATATTTTCTCTATAACTTTTTCTTTAACTTCTGGGGAAATGTTCTTATCGGATTCAAGGTCTGTTTTAGCGTCAAGTGCTAGGTCATTAGCTGACGATGGGAACCCTAAAAGAGACTTGGAGCCATTACCTTTGGGTGGTGTAGGTGAACTGTCATGTTTACCCAGTTTTGTTGCTTCCTTTTCCGGTTTCTTTGAAGTAAAAGCCCCATGAGTCACTACTTCAGTAAATGTTCCAGAACTTGGCTTGTTAGATTGATACTCAGCGGTTTTCTTCGTAGCCTTTTGCTGCAATTCTTTATTCTTTTCTTTTTGCTTTTCATGCTGAGTCTTTTGAAGAACTTCTTCGTGAACAACAGGTTTCTTCTCGTCCTGAGACTCCTTGCTCTGAAACGGACTTCCTGTTCTCTTGCTAAAATTTGTGACAGTCAACTTAGACATGTTGGCACCTTATAGGGACTATCGTAAATGGCTTGGTATCTTAAGTATGGGTCACGGAACTAATTTTCTCTACGCTAACACATAACTGAGTCCACTCTGCGTGGTGACGATCAAAGAACTAAATGGCCGGTTCATATCGAATATTGAATGGTTACGGCCTCACCATATTAGTGTGGGTTTCGCTCCTTACTTTTGGTTTGTCAGCGCTTCCTAGGCGTGGCAATGAATTTATGATTACTTTGAGTGGCTCGATGTCTCGATCGAGGCGTGGGCTTGAATGCAGTTTGCATTGAACTATGTTAACGATAGATCGTTGATGATATTTAATGAGTTTGAGTAAATTGCTTTATGAGAGTAAATCGATTCATGGGCAAATATTTGCATTGAACACTTTAATTTGCGGCGTTAATTAGTTATATGCGTATCGCTTTCTTCTTAACTTTTTTGGGTTAGATGCTTTACAAGTCAACTGACCGATGGAACTAAATATATGATTATTGATAATATCTTAAATTAGGATTCATTTAGCTTCTAATTACCTGTGCGAAATATTTTGCAGAATACGAAAAAAAATAGTTACTTAAAGAGAAATAGGCATTCTTAATTTTTTTTTATGTATTTTAGTAACGATGATGTTGACGGAGAATAGAAAATGATTTTGTATTTATAACATTATTTGAAATAATACCAACCTTACCACCAGGAATTAAACTTATAACATCAGGCTTAATCAACGTTTTAACCTTACCAGCCATAGAAAGATTTAATATATTTACCACCACCTACATTAAATCTTTTGTTAAATCCTCTCCGCTTCCTAAATATTAATCCACCGTTGGCATTACGAGACAGACTCGAGGGAAGCTCATTAATATATAATTAAAGGAAAGAATTGTAAATAGTCATCACTTTCACCTATGGCGGAACTATTCTGCCAGAAATGGTAATCCAATTGGTATTCAGAGCTAACCCCCGATGTTGGATCACAAATAAATAATAGACGCCCGGTAACAATCTATGATACGCCGAATTTGTGTCACATTTGCGCGGGATTTACATTTACATTGGCTTGTCAACCCAAATCGCTGGGATACCTACACGAAGAAGATGTCAGCGTCGTCCAGATCAATATGCAATAGAAGTTGACTTAGATGACATTAGTGGGATGTTTTAATCACTAATTTCAATGAAGCAACGGTAGCAATCTATATCTATGATAGGACGCATTTCACATTTGAGAAAAAAATACTTTTGCATTGGTTAGTCAACTCAAATCGTTAGGGTACTTATAAAAATGACCCGTTAGCGTCATCCAAGTTTTATATACAATCTTGTACAATAGACGTTTCACAAACATACAAAAATACATTTGCACAGACTTGCGACATCAATCATTAGTAGGTACTCCACTAAATAAGTTAGGTTTATGACGGTATGAACTCTTGAAACAATTTCTAAGCTCTAGCCTTCTCTAACAATCTTAGGGATACAGACAATTGTCTACAACGCTCCCCAATAAGGATCGTCACCGCGTCTTTGCACTTTGGTAATGCCAGAGACTTCATCCACACATTTCCTGCTGAGTACAACGTTCCATAAAAATCATAGGCTCATTGATCTATATTTTATACATTAACCGTAAATAATACGGTTAACCAATGTGCTATCAGAATTAAATCTCATATGACAACAATGCGCATCAATGATATTATCTCCGAAGCTACAAGTTCAATGATAGCAATTTATTCGCTATTACGTATGCAGTCAGCGCGTGCGTTGTGCTTGCTCCTCCATATCAAACACCCTGACCAATCCGAGCATGTAACCTCTCGCTCTAACTTTCAATTCTCACCATAAGAACGACAAGGACAAAGATACTAGATCACTACTTCGGCGAATCAGGGTATGGTGTCACAAACAAAAGAAAAGGTGCGCGAAGCCGTCGAATCCAAAGTGCTGTTCGAACAAACAGTGTTGTTAGGAGTTAGGACGTTTTAAGTCCGGCTACATGAAGAGGATTCGTATCAAATAGCTTTCCCTTACACTTCGATCCTGCGCAAACTAAAGGTCCTAAGTCGACGATTGACGCGTACATTGCAAGACGATGTGTACCGGAACTGCAGACCACGTGCTGAATTTGAAATAGCTGTATAAAAACCACTGGGTCCCTGTCGAAACTATCACATTCTCACTTACGATCGTCCGGTGAACACCAGGAGCCGATAATTAATAATGGCGTCTGCAAAATTCGTGTGTTTGGTGGCACTAGCACTATTCGGGAGTGCCGTAGCCCAACCATCAAAAGGTTTCTGGAAGGGCACTCCCATGGACAGCATGGTCGAGGAGATGAGATCTGGCTGCGCGGAAGGATCCGACCCTACCGCTTGCATCAAATACAAGGTCATGTCCTTGTTAGACAGCATCTTCAAGAAAGACACGTTCCAGGTATTGAGATTACTTTCGACTTTCCCTGCAGACAATCAACATCTTTATTCATGAGGTAATAAGTCACATTCTATTACAGATCTCAGAAGCAGTTGAGGTGACGAAGAACGGCGCTGGCAACGAAGCAACTGGTCGTTCCTCTGGTGATTTCTTCGACAGCATCGAGAACTACATCCAGTCTCACGATGTGACCTTCCAGTTGCCGATCGCTGACACCAAAGTGACCGTAAGCCCCAGGAACTTGGACAACGATGAACTGAGCTTGAACATCAAGTTTAACAAAGAAGGAGCTCGCTCTGTTGGAGAGGCGCGCAAGGCTAAGCTAAAGAAGATCATCGTGCCTATCCTGGTGTTCGTGCTTCTCAAGGCCATGACCCTCATTCCTCTGGCCATCGGTGTCCTCGGTCTCAAGGCCTGGAATGCTCTGCAGCTGTCTTTCTTCTCTTTCGTCGTCTCCGTCGCTCTGGCTATCTTCCAACTGTGCAAGAAGGTGAGCTAAATGTTTTACTTGATATTTATGACTTAGGATATAGGATAAAAATTATAACAAATTCAGGACTATTATAGAAACACATGAGCCATGATGGCTATTTAATAGTAGGTAGATAGGATTAGTTAATAACTTAACTAGCCCATTTGTCACTTCCTTATAATACTTGATTTTCTTTTTACCTCTAGGAAATTTTCTGAACTTCAATTGCACCAATTTCTAATTTATTCTTGAAACTTGATGCACGTTAGTCAGTTCAAGGTCCACATTTCACTTTATTTATACTATAGACTGCAATCGCACCCTTTATCGCACATAACCTCAGCTGTCACTAACAAATAACGACTCTTCGGAAATAACGTTGTAGTTTACCCAGATTGCGGCTGACAACTCACACCCGCAAATTGCTGCCCACGGTCCCTGGGATGCGGCATACGCAGCAACTCGCCGCAGGAGGGACGCTGAGCCCCAGGAGTTAGCCCAGGAACTCGCCTATAACGCCTACCATTAACTCCCTCCCTCCGAACGATCGTCCGACCGAAACCCGCGACCGAAACTCTCGGAGCGCGAACGGAAATACCAAATAGGTTTCACGAAACCGTTACAGTGTAAATACTGCTATTTATTATGTGTGCGAGTGTGATTGTGATGAGTGAATGTAATTTATTATTTAAATAAATCATTGATTAAATATTATTTTTTGTTACCTTATTTAAGTTCCTTTTCAATTTTATTTGCCTCAATGTTCAATAGGTACACAAGTCCTAAATACTTACGAAAAAAGTACTGAGAGTTTTAAATCTAATTTGCAATTCTTTACACTCTTTCCAATAAGAAAGTTTTACGTGCCTAAAATAATAAATTTACTGCGTATGTAGGTACTTCAGACCACTTTGAAATTACATTGTAACACAATTTATTTGATTTAAATTTTAAAATTCTATTTAATAAGATCCATGGCATAGCTGCAAAATTAATTTTAGAAATGCTTAGATATGCCAACATTAATATTATAGTTGACGCTAACAATAATGTAATTTCATATTCATTTACTTAAGCAACAATAACTTATGTTATTTTTTAAACTTAATTCTTACATTGCTAGAGATAGGTCCTGAACTATAAACTTTGTAACAAAATCATTGTAATAAAGCTGTAGCTACTAAACACATCACATGGTTAATCTGTTTGACAGCTTTGCTATAAAAACTATTGTCGACAGTAGCTTTTTATCCGACTGCGTCAGAAGTCAGGTAATGTTTTTTGAGCATATCTTATGTTTGACGATTTCTTTGGCAAGCTCTCAAGCCTAAACGGCTAGACTAGACGCATTTCAACATAATGAGGTATAATTTATTGCATTCGTCCCCAATCTCCATAGTGCGGATGACATATTGCTATCTTATTTTTTATTATACACAGTATACACTACAAGCATTCGAGTTTTTCCCTTTATCACTTGTTTTTATTTCCTGTTTCTATGTATTAATGTCAAAAAAAGATCAAGAAAGAAAGGCCGATGTAGAATTTCTCACAGTCAGTTGCCACAAACATTGTCATAGAAGTGATTGTAATCACTACTTTTTTTTGTAAAATCGTACTTTTTTTTATAAATCTGTAGCAGTGACATAATACTGAAACGCAACAAGATTCTTTGTATTTCAAGTTTTTAGGGCTCCATTGAAAAATCGGAAACCTAGCAGTTCTTCCACATTCTACCCTTTTTGGATGCAGCTTAGCAACCATTAGGACTAGAAAGCTTTAATTTGACATGACTTTATATTTTTAGGGTTCCATATAGGTCGGGGTGAATATTATTTTATCGCGTTTACAATTCAGCAAATACGAAACTCTACAATGCTCGTGGGTTGTCACGCGCTTAATTTTTTTTTTAAAAGACGGCAAAAGCGCAAACGTGCGTCAAACAGGGGCAACACCAAAAGCATCACCAATGCGTTGTCAGCCATAAAGAAAAAAAAAAGCTTTCAAAGGTGTTGGAAATCAAGTAAAACCTTCGCGTTAATTTTGTTTTATTTTTAGACTTTATTGTTCCTTCTTTTTTTTTTCACTGTCAAATTTTGGTTTGCTAGAAGAACCAGCATATTTTTAAAATTATAGTTTTATTTAATTTCCTATAATTATACCTAGCCCGAACAAAAGGCGACTGAAAATTGTTTGACATGAAAGGTCAAATAAAAACGCATCTTATTGTTCCACTAGCAATTATGGATGTGATAGAATTTTCTTAAAATTTAATCATTTTGAAAACTATAAGGCTTGACATACACGAGTTTGCAGCAATCGACGTCGGCAAATAAGAGTTGCATGCGGTGCGACTGCCATAAACGATGCAGCTTGAAGCAATGGGTTCATACAAAGGACGAAGACTACTTCAAGTTGCCGACAGTGACTGTCTGAAACAGTTCTTGTTTACCAGCTAGTAGTCAAATTAATGTTCTATACAGAAACGTAAATATTTAATTCAGACGAACAAGTAAATTTTGGCTGGTAATTAATAAAATAAAAAAATTATCCCCTCCCCATCTGTCCCACAATTAGCTTCACCTGGAAATCAATTTTGCAATGGCTTTGAGTCTTTGAGTATTACGTAAAAGCTAGAGGTACGTAGGTATATTTTGTGCTTAGTTTGGAATTTTGACGTAATGTAGAAATACTTACTTACTTAAAAATTTCACGATTTATATTACCATTACCTATATTAATCTTTAGACTTTGAAGCCAGCGATGATATGACAAGCTAATCGGTTTGATACCTCATTGTAATTCAATAGGTGGTCAGGAAGTACGTGAGTGACTATCATAGCTCCACCTAGTGACCTACTACACCATGACACCCATACCACTTGGTTTAGCTTACCCTAAGCTGTTATGGCTGTTTATACATTCTTTGAAATTACACATTTATTAACTCCCGACGCAAAAGGGTGTTGTTAAGGTGGGTGTTATAAGTTTGACGTGTCTGTTGGTGTGTCTGTCTGTGGCACCGTATCTCCCGAACAGATGAAGCGATTTTAATTTTGTTGCTCTTGTATTAAGGGTGACTTATCTGCGAGTGTTTTAGACATGTTTGATGAAAATCGGTTGAGCCGTTTTTAATTTGTAGGGGTGAATGGGGAAGAATAACGGAATTTCTGCAAATATACTGTAGTGGGGTATAATAAAAAAGCGCACAAAGAGAATATTGAAGACTTTATCAAGAGTGTTTTTACCTTCGTTTGATGATAAAATGTGTCAAGGCTTTTTTTTAATTCTTAGTTTAATAGGTTCTACTCTATGTGTTTTATAGAAGTTATGGGAGTAAGTGTTGAGATGATGATAGGGAAGAATGGTAGAGTTAAACTAGTTGCGCCGACCCTAAATAAAACTGGGAATTGGGCTAGATGATGATGATGATGACTATTTGTTTCGTCCTTCGTAGAAAGCTGAAAAGTGTTACGCGCTACGTTACATGCTTCCTTCTCTAGTCTCCTCTATGTGGTGCTTATTTTTCTACCTCGTTCATAATCAAAGGTAACTAAGGCCTAGTGGGTACTTCCGGTAGATTTAAAACTAAATTTTAAGCAAATAACAGAAGACAATAATGAACAAGGATTACCGCTCACTAGTTTCAGAGTGAAGGAAACTCTGAAGCATTAGATACTGTGGTAATTCGCCATATTCGAATTGTGAACCCTTTTTGTCATTGACTTGCTTCTATTTATTAGGTATAAAAGTTTAGGACTTACGTAATGAAATGTTGTAAAGGTTCTATGATGAATAAACGTTTCATCTTCTTCCAACAACTCTTAACTCTTGTTTAGTACAAGAGACAGACTTTTTTTACAGAAGAACTAAAGAATTAAGTGACTTTTATCTTACTATGTCCACCATCCATTAACTCTTGTTGAAAGCATAAGGTATTTTATCAACTTGTTAGTCCCTAGGCAAAACCCACCCAGGTTTCATTTGCACGTTAAAATGATTATTGAGATGCACAAATATTTATATTAAGTAACATACCTCGTTAAAACTGAATAACACACAATTATTCTATACTGAAGTCTTGGTGAAATGGCTTCCAAAAGAAATCCTTCCGAAAAAGAATTCCGTCAATAAAATACACAGACAACGCGGGAAGTGGGCTTAAGCTCCAAGATGGACTAAGATAATTTATAGGTATATTAAAAATTGGACACAAAACACAATAAGGAAACCAAGGCAAACCAATAAAATTAAAGCAAAACAAATGTGCTTAGAATATATAAAAAAGTAAACAAATAAACGCCGCAAAACATTGTTTAGAGTTTAATAATGGCAATTCGGCGACAGAACGGAAGTGAAACAGTAATTTCACAATCCGGACATGGCGGCAAATGCAAATGGCGTCGCTACGTGAATACAAGATGGCGCCTCCCTTATTACATAATGACAGTTGGGTAAGTAGTAAGCACACGCGAGCTTTTTGTTAAACATCTCAATGGTTTCACTTTTCCGACAAAATGCATCTTTTAATTTACATTTTGATCGTAAGCTTGAGTAAGAGTTACTTTGTAATATTATCTCTTTTATAATAGACAATAATAAATCAATTATTAGGGCTATCAATTTCGTTCTTAACTACACCTACATTATTATGAAAAATTTGGACTTCATCGAAACCAATTTCGCCATTGATAAATTAATGATTAAGAAAAAACTCCTTTGACGAACACTCTTAAAAAGGCATATCTATCTTCCATCCATTGTATTTGTCTAACTGATCAATTATAATCAAGTGATTCGTCTGCTCGTTTGTTGGCTATTTTCAAAAGAAACCCAAACTAAAAAAAACCTCTAATACGAGTATAATCTGAAATATTAAACAATGAGCTCTTATTTCACCATCTCTAATAGAATTCAACGCTGTGACGTGACATTGCAAAAATTAGGATGTAAGGTTATATAAAAATCATGCAACAAATTAGGTGACGGAATATTTGATGTTACAAAAGCGTGCTGTTTGTGATTGATTGGTATGGACGGTCCACTAGTGAGAGCTCCTCACGCTTGCATATCAAATGACCATCCAACTGTTGATTTATTGACTACCTGAGACATTGAGACACCTGATGGATAGAAGATTTTTTAGAAATTAATGTAACAAAGAAATTTATCAATAAAAAGGCTAAGGGATTGGGCAGTTTAGGAACGGTTAGATTAAAAATAAATTTTTGCTTGAAAGAATATCTGATAATGTGGGGATAACACTAAATGAAATAGACACTGCTGATATAATCTTTAGATGATTTTGAATTTTGTTACAAAATAATAAAGCTAATTATTAATAATCATACTTATATTTGTACTCACTCTCACCAGAAGGACTTTCTTAAATGAAATTAAATAGTTTGCCAAGTATGAAAGCGATTCCTATTCCGCACACGCGCGATCGCCGCGTGCTGCGCCGCCCAAAGGATCACGTATAAAAACCAAGCCCATTGAAAAATTAAATCATTGTTGCTCCATTAACCGGCCGCGCCGAACGTTTAATTAATTAAGTCTAATGACAAAGTGAAAATTGCGAAAATGAAGTGTCTCTGCCTCCTCTTGGCTTCTGCATCCCTAGTTCACGGTTACACCATCAAGGACAATGAAATTCAGACCTCGCGATTAAGCACAAGTGATGATCTCCTGAATAGTGTTATCAGTGATTGTTTCGAGACGGAATCCCCGATGTCATGTCTCAAAGTGAAAGTTCTCTCTTTCCTGGATACCAAACTCGGTGTGACCTCGGAGTCGGCGCGCGCCCTGGACGACGAAAATATTGACAAAGTCATCTTCGACAGAGTTGGGAGGGTCTTGAACACCAACGAGTTCAGGTTCCAACTGCCAGAGTTCCTGTTCCAAGGAGCCGAGATCTCCTACCGGGCTGACAGAGGCTTCGATGTCGACTTTCCCGAAACTGAAGCTGAAAATGGCGAAGGTAATCAACTCGACAATTAAAAACTGTAGAAAAATAAACCAAATTTTGAACCCAAACTAAATTCAAGTCTTTTTCAGCTCGCGGCATCCTGAAGAAGAAGCTTCTGCTGCCAGTTCTTCTCCTCCTCAAGCTTAAAATGAAGGCCCTGATGCCCATCCTGGTGGCCATCATCGGTATCAAGGCCATGAAGGCGCTGATTCTCAGCAAACTAGCCATCACCTTGGTCGTCGGTTTCCTCGTCTACAACTTGCTGATGAAGAAAGGAGGTAAGGAAATAAAATTTCCAAAAAATATGCCATCTTCCTGAAAAAACCAACTTTAACTAACCTTTTTACTTTTACAGGTATGCCAATGATGGTGACAGCGACTGATGCCCCGCCTGCGCCGCAGTATGGACCACCTGCTTCTCAGTACGGAACTCCTGCGTCCACACCAGCTGCTCCTCAGGACTCCTACAGCCCTCAGTGGGAGCCCTCCAGCTCCGGACCATACTCCAGAGTCTGGGACCCAACTCAGCTGGCCTATAGCTCGTACTACTCTGGCGACTCCAGCTCAGCAGCAGCTTCGAACCAGTCGCCGAGCTACTCCAGCGTGTCTTCCATATCATCATCGGCCTCATCATCATCATCTTCACCCACCTATTAAGCTTTAAGCGGAACCTGATTACCTCTATGTAAATAATGCACGGAATGCTCGATGAAAGGGCGTCCACTCGAACGATCGGTTAGAGTGTAGAAAGATTATTTATTAACAGTATTTATTATTATTTATTGTACACAATAAATGGACTGGCGTTTTGGAATCTGATTATTCTTTTCCTGTTGAATTAGAAATAGAGATATTTTTCTACAAATGCTAAATAATGTGCAAAACAATATATAGGTAGATTGCTTTGTTTACGCATTCATGACAAAACTATTGCGTGCTTTGCTATGGCAATTTTACGAAAAACTAATCTTTATACTATTTACTGCTTGAAAATTAGTTTGTATTAGGAGAAAGAGTTTATCTTTAATCAAGGAATTAATTGTCAATACAATTGACCAGAATACTAACAAGACCTAGTTTTCCCGCCAACCCCTAAATAATATAATAACAAATCAAATCATACATAATCTATTCTGCAGGACGAGACACGAGTCTTCTTTTGTTGACGTCATAGACGTTAGAAACTATGTAATACACAAGTTATATTACTTACTTAATACTGCAACAATTTTAGTCCCTATTAGGTAAAGTAGCAGAATCTACATATCACATGCATCCATTCAAAGAAGCTTTACCATATTCCCGACCTAGGAGGCAATAAAGCCGTTTTCTAACAGTTTAGCAGCCGAATCAGGAATGTAATTCTAAACCCTTTGTAAACCATACTAATATTAATCGTTTTATAAAAGGCAGTGAAAACAATTATCGTGAGTAGGTTAGTGGTTATAGGGCTATGATTTATAACTGTCTAATCAGCAATCAGATATTCAAAGAGAAGTTACTATTGGCCCATATTGAAGTAGTACAACAGGCATCGGCTTTCCTCAACTTTCCCCCTATATACGCATAAGAATGGACGTGTCGAGAGCCCAGCGTACTATCAAAGAATAGGTACCTACATATTTATAGGCATCATGGTGTCATCTTTGAATATTTATGACCTAAAACTAATAGTTGATGCACGTAAAGTGCTGTAACGCTATCTACTGACTTGACGATTCGTATGGTATCTACTAGATAGCAGTTCAAACGGTCTCTGAAAGGTTATGGGTTCGATTCCTGTTAATGCAGAAAGTTTTTTACTCGGTCTGTGGGTGTTTTAGTCTTTGTATTACGTCATACACAAGTAAAAAGGTCCAGTTAAAATTCAAGCGATTTTGTTGTTAATTTAACGACTCTATGGTTTATAGTATACGAGTTTCCGTTTGATATTATTAATTGTTATTATTAATTATGGTCAAATTTCGACCACAGAACGGATCCTTTATCTTAAAATAAAACACAAACTGGTTTATAATTTTCGTTTATTATTTTGAACGTTACTGAATAGTGACGAAAAGTTATAAGTGTTACAGTTCTGTTACACAATGTGGAAAAGTGAAAAAATACGATTACAATCGGATGTAAGGGTCGCTATCAATTATTGTCATAGTGTTACAATTCCTCTACCAAATGTTACATTTTATTAGTTGCTTGAAAGAGTGACTTATTTGTTAAGAGTTTATTC
>LGAG01000768.1:162591-172990 GCA_001278395.1 Lerema accius
ACCGCTAAGTCACCGATCGCGGCGATCACGATGACGATTGCGGACGATGATGGGCGACTACAGGCGATTAGTCCTTCCACATTATCGTGCTCGCGTATAATCGCCCATCATGGCTGATAATGTGTAGCAGGCATTAAATTATGGTAATTCTACAGAATAATTGTTTCTGAACATTTATAATCTTTTTAGAGGCTATTTTTCTTTGATTTAGGATTATGAAGTTTAGCTAAAAGAAAGTCGAAATCCTACTTGTCTGTTTTATTCGAATCCAAATCGAATCAGTTAACTTAAGGATCACTATCAAATCTTAAGTATGGGATTGACTATTTTAAATGTAGGTTCCAAATTACTAAAAAGTTATCAGTTCAATATGAAATAGTTTAAGAGTTAGTAAGTTTTAGGCAACGACATAGTAACATAATTATATCGTTGGATAGTTATAGGTGTAGATATAAAATGCGAATAGTAGAAGGTAGAAAGCTAGAAAGGCTACATTAGGTAAATAGTATTAGATCTTAATGCTAACCGAATAGTAAATTTTGGAGACTTATCTTGGATGATACTTAAAGTTAAAGTTTCTACCTGATCCCCATTATGGTTTAGGTACAACAAAATGGGGTAGATAGGTTTTGATTTTTCATAACCACATTTTATTTCTTAAGATTACGCCTCTTTATATCAATGGAATTTACAATATATAAAATGTTCATAGAATTTCAATTTGAAAAAAAAAACAGTTAGTTACCTACCTACAGGATACCTACAATGTCTCTCAGTTTATGTTAAGGTGAACATTTTCAGATAAGTTGAAAATTCTAAACTTCAAAATAATACTTACTAAGGGCTTGGACAGACACTTCTTTTAAATACTCGAAAAAAGTGTGTCTGCCCAAATGGGGAGTTCTTTATTTTAATATTTATGTATCTATTTATAGGTACGTACATAGAAAAGTGTAGTTGAAGGCTCATAGGAGGAATAAATTATATTTGTACTCGAAGGTGAGAAAATGGGACTTTTCCAAATCAAAAGTATTAAGTACCTACTTACCATAGTAACCGGTCCACTTTTATCTCGTATTAATCGTTTGTATATTTTCTATGCATTTATTTTAACGATTAACAAATACTTATACTCTCATGAACACGGTTAACTTCTCCATCTTATCTATGGTTTATAAAAAAATTAAATGTAGTAGGTATTAGAAAACAAAGTACCTACCTAATCAGAATGTCTATATCTGGTCTATGTATTATCAGATTTTTAATATCTGGTCCAAAAATGTACAGAAAACCATAATTACCCATGATGTGTAGATGCAGTACCGATTTTAAATAATGTACCAAGGACCTATGCTATGTGTACTACTACTAGGTACAAAATACTTTTCATTTGCAAATACTAAAATCGAAAGTAAAGTGCATGCTATCTAACAGGGAAGGTTAAAGCTATTATTTCACAGCCTTCGACTCTAAAGGAGTGCTTCATATTATAATCATTTCATTGTGTATCGCAATAATACTTATAAATAACATCTAATACTTTTCAAGGGTATGAATATTTATAATACGTCTATATACATATTTATTTTATAGTTATAACAAGTCCCGGAACTTTCATTTTGACAGACAATCAACTGAAAAAAAAAAATGGAAGCCGATTTTAAAATCTCAGGGCAATATTTTTTTCTATTTGGATCGAAATCGAACTTATAATCAGCCTTTGTCTACCAAAATGAAATTCGGTTATAGGTATTATTTATAACTTCTTATTCTTAATTATGAATATACAAATACGTAAAGCTACTTGACTGGGTGGTTAATAATATTGTAAACTTTTCAATAATAATACCTACCTAGGTTTAAGTTCAACGTAGTCTAGGTCTTAATTTACATAAGTCCCATAGTTCGATCTCTTATTGTAATGCGATTATAGCTGAAAGAAATTCAAGCTCATTCAAGCTGAAATAGCAAGGTCAGGATTTTCTAGAAACCTGTCGAATTTCAGACAATGACATGCGAAGAAATTAAAAAAAAAAATTAAAACTTTTCGTAGTGATGTCGCTACAAAAAAAATTAATCGTACTTTAAGGCGGGAATGTGCCAAAAAAAAAAGCAACCGGATGTTAAACATTTATCTTCCTAAATAGTATATCTACAGTATTTAATTATTTTATCATGTTTAAAAGTAAAAAGCACGATTGTATTTAGTATAAAATTTTCTTTTCTCAAAATACACCGGACTTTTTAGATGTTATTTATTTAAAATAGGTTTTCTTTACCTCCAAACAATATATCCAAAATAATAATTATTCCTTAAATTCCCGTTATTGTCACAAATTGTGTTTCATAAAAATGCATTTATGGTTTTTTTCTGATTCGGAATACATATTTAGGCATTTATGTAAGGTTCATTTAAAATTATTTACATACCTCATTCATGTACTTACTAAAAATACTACAGAAGGGAGACTATCATTATTAATTTTGATGGAAAATGTTTATGTAGATACTGTTAGTTACATTTATTGTAACGTTCAATTGTATTATTATCATTATTTCCTATTAATAATAAGGCTGGGTTAGGTTTTTCCATATTGCAAGTAGGTAAAGCAGCATTTTTTTTTTTGTTTTTTTATGACAGCTACAAAAGTTTCACTCCAAAACAAGCAAGATTCAATATTGCCATGTTTATTTTCACAACTGTTAAACAAAATTTAAAAAACAAGACGAAAGAAATTCTAAAATAAAATAGGAGGGAAAAAAAATAAAAAGACTTAAATAAAAAAAACGTTTACTATCCAATATTTAAAAACTAATAACTAATAGCATGAGGAAAACAAAAAAAAATCCATTTGTTCCATCAAATAGATTACATAGAGTAAATTCCTACAGAGGCAGAGATGAACTTACCATTATAGTTTTTTAATTCTATAAAATTTGTGACATCTTTCTCCACAATGCATTAAAAATATTATATTCGAAATTTGAACGGCAAACTTTAGTTATGGCAACATTAAAAACAACAATTTTATCAACAAGACCTCTGTAGGAATTAATTTTAGTTATATTTGGTCTTTATTGAACACAAATTGTTTTTGAAATTTACGGAATTAAAACGTAGCATATCGTCGGCTTAATTGTCAAAATTCGTATCTCCATCGGGGTAAACTTTTATTTGTTTCCTTACCTTTGTTAGCGAAGTATAATTTCAAATGAAACACTTGATAATCGTAAGTACAAATTGTCATAAACTTGCCGCAAATATCAAAAACAGAAAATTTTAGTCACATCACTTTGGGACTATAATTATTATCTCTTTTAGGGCGGACACAAACGTCTGGAATTTTCGTCAGAAATAAAATTTTGAATTCTAGAAACCTGGCAGACGTCTGTAATTTTTCTGATTTCTAACTTACATTGACAGTAGGGGAGAGCGGCGTAGAACACTAACAAAAATACTAGCTTTCCGCCAGCGGCTTCGCCCGCGTCAAATTCAGTTATATCGCGCGACTTTTTTTGCGATAAAAAGTATCCTGTCCTTTCCCAAGTTCAGTTGAATTTCATCAAAATCAGTGCAATGGTTCAGGCGTGAAAGCGTAGCATATTTTTTTTCTATAATTTAATCAATTCTAATATAAATTTATTTCTCCTTGTAATATTTGTTTCTTAAATGCAGACATTCACGAACTAAACATAATTTGAAATGCATATTTCACACCTGTTATCAAACTACTAAAATATTATTTAATACAACTTCTTACTTCAGTTGATGTTAGCTTAAAAACATTACTATTTCAGTCTATTAAAACAAACAATATATACAACAAAATAAAACAAAATAATGATTATATATAATTTCTATTATTTAAAAATAAAATTAAGTTACTAGAACCAAATTAGTAGTACCTTGATTATTAATTTTGATAAACATAATGGGATTTTTATAAACCAATAGGCACCATAGACTTTATGAATATATTTTATAGAATTATGTTTTATTGTTTATATATGTTATAATCTGTACAATAAACAAAATAATTATTATATATAATTTCTATTATTTAAAAATAAAATTAAGTTACTAGAACCAAAATAGTAGTACCTTGATTATTAATTTTGATAAACATAATGGGATTTTTATAAACCAATAGGCACCATAGACTTTATGAATATATTTTATAGAATTATGTTTTATTGTTTATATATATTATAATCTGTACAATAAATTAAGATATAAATTGAGACTGTGCGCACTCTTAATAAATTATTATAAAACTTATTCTACTATTATATTCTTCATATTTTTTTATTCATAACATATTACAATTCACTGAATTATAGTAGCACTTTGGATTAATATATTAAACACATATACCTACCTACATCTAAGGACGTTAAATTAAGAATTAAATTAGAGCATCGAGAATTATAACACTTATATAACATCAAACAAATGCGATATTGTAAATACAAAATTATTTAAATAGTTAAATTTTTATCTTATTGCAAATGCAGCCTTGTGAAGCTGAAAATAATGTCAATTCTCGTATAACAGTTTTGTAATAGCTACAATATAAAAACTCTATGAATTTGCAAATTTAACAAGACATATAAATCCAGTGCATAACTTACTGATATGCGATACAAAAAAGCTACATGGAACTGCTAACCTAATATTGAACTTTGACACTAAGACCTTAGAGGTCATTTTACTAACAGCCTCTGTAGTTTATAACCACTTTTGTGGACAATTTGTAGACGAGTAATCATTATATTTACTCCTCATATAAGGCATTTTGCAGTACTTCAACCTTCCTATTAATATGAGTTTTTAAATATGGATAATAATACATCCAGTGGCGTAACTATGGGATGGCAGGACTGGCAAAACTCTAGGGGCCCCCAGTCCAAAGGGCCTAGATTTTTTTTTGGCAATTTTATACTTTTGAAAATTTCACTTATTCGATGTTTAATTAAAATTAAGATTTTTACTGGGGCCCCATCTAATAAATTTTCCACAGGCCTCAAGTGGTGTAGTTACGCCACTGCATACACCTTGGATATAAAACTGTTCTCAAATCCGATAAATACATTTTACTGTCCCAAAATGAATAACAAGTGTATAGGCAATTCCATAAACTGTGCAAGCACTGATAATTATAGTACGATCTAAAACATAAACATGGCAAGTACAAAAAATCTAGTCATATTATTATTAGTCAATTAACAATCATGTAACAATAATCCCAGAATTATATTGTATATTATGTACACATATACATATTAATATCATTGAAGTAATCACCTCACAGTATGAAACAGGCTATGAAGTGATATTTTCTCTCATCTTCATACTTATATTTATATAGCTATTAATAGCAACAAAGTCAAGGTTATTGTAGTTGGTATGTTGTCCTAATTTTCAACAGTAATTACAAGTCATTGAATAATCACAAGTCACTCCGTATTCAGTTCCTACACTCTATTTGTGTCTAATCACAACGCTACATCCTTTTATATTTTGTACACAAATTTGTACATAACTGTCTCTTCATATGCATATTTTAAGCCAAATGTAGTATTGATTAACAGTTTTTAGTAAGTAATAGTAATATAATAGATATACTAACAAATAAATATCAAGTCAGTTGAAACATCAGCTTAAAATATACATAATTAACATGTCACCCAAACATGATGGCCATTTTGTGTCAGTACAAAATTAATACATAAAGTACACTACCATAATAGGCACGGTCAGTACATCACTTCACGTAACAGTACAATGAATCAGACTGAATCACACTGAATCTCATCGAATCACACCGAATCACATTACACATCACTTCACTAAGCGTCTCACGAGAATGTCCCAGAACGTCTCTAGGTAAGTTAGTGCCCGCTAGATGTGTTTCCAGATGCTTAGGGTGACCAGCTGCGGGCAAATGCTGGAGAATGTTATGCCGGACACAATCCCAGTGATTAGCACAGCGCCCCCTATCATACCGGCTGTTGAAGCGTGCTCTGGTGCTACGGTACTAAAAAAAAACAACCAATTTGATTCAACTAGAACATTACGCCAAATAATAGACTATAGATATGTTTTCTCAACTGTCTGTCAACAGTCTATATAAAACATGTAAAATGTTCTATTTCAGTGCGTTTTCTTTGAGACCCCACTAGAGTATATTTGCAGATATTCTATTACTCTACCCCACTCTCTACTCTACAAATTATAAACGGCCAAACCGATTTTCATCGAACATGTCTAAGGACACTCGCAAATAACTCACCTTTAATAAAAAAAAAACTAAATTCAAATCGCTTCATCCGTTCGGGAGCTTACAGTAACACAGACAGACAGACACACCCATAGACATATCGATCTTATAACACCCCTCTTTTTACGTTGGTGGTTAAAAACAGTACTTACCCGCTAACATACATCATTCCCAACGAGCTACCATGTCCCGAACTCCATCCCATAAGCGCTGCTAGGATCCAGTACACCCAATCGCTGTTAATAAGCACCGGTAAAGTCCTTGTGACGTCACGTGGATGGTAGTTACATAGCAGGAACAACGGGATGAATAATAACCGTAGTGTTGTTAACACTGATAACCAACGGGGTCCCGGCTGGAATTAAAAACATTACATTGTTATTATTTGTCATTATTTCTATGCCAGTTTTAAACTATAAGCAGTGATTGCTTATGGTATTTAAATTTTAGATAACTGTAGAAAACTTGAGTATACAATTTACATACATACATAACTATAACACAATAATGTTTTAAAAATTGCTTGTAGCCTGAAGTCGCGTTTCCACTAAGCAACATTTGCTTCGCCACAAGATGCGCAACATATTATCCAACATGTTGAAAGTAAATTGTTGTCCAACATGTTAACAGTCAACATGGAATTTTGTTTGACATAGACAACGAGCCGCGCGTCATGTTGCGCGCGGGCTGGCAACATGTTGAGCGTCACGTGTTGCGCGTTAAATGTTGTCAAGTGGAAACGCAGTTTAATGCTGGTGGCAATATTTATAAAATTAATATTTATAAATTCGATAACGAAAACTATAGTAAAGTTAGTATTAAAAATTACAGTCAGAGATAATAATAATATACTTTATTATCTGTAGCAAAACTTAGGTGCACACAAATTTATTGAGGAAATCTGCATGTGTTTTAGTAGAGCATTTACTATACCCACTGTTGAAATGTGATAACACTATAAAAAAGTGGTATCACTGCGTTGGAAAATGGGTATTAAAATTATTATTTGAATATCTACCATAAATATAGAGTTTATAGGGTTGTAGAGACATTGGTTGCGTTTTCTAATAACTTACAAATGTACAAATTAAAACCCAATAAACTCTTGGCAGTGTATTTAGCAAATAATTAGTAAAATCGGTCCTAGGCTGTAAATTGTCTATCAATTAGTCAGTTTCAAGAATTTATGAATATTTAAGCATTGATATTAAAGCAATAAAATCAGTCAAAAATTACTCGAAAATTGTGAATAATATAAAGACATCTGAATTCCTTTACAATATTTTCGTAATACTGCGTGTTAAATAGGGCAAGTTAAAAAAAATACTGTAAATTGAGTATCCAAGTAAATTTAGTATTCAAGTAGACTATAGTAAATAGACTATTAAAATAGATTAATTATTTAAGTAGATTCTAAGCATGTAAATGTCGAATGGTCATACTCACAAATTGCCACAGACTAGCGGTGACATTCCCCAGCATGGCCGTCAAGTTGAATGTAATGAAGCAAGTCACTCTCATGAAGTTATCACCCAGGAACCCTTTCTCTACCGGTTTGATATCTGTAAGGAGAACACACTTACTTGTACTTTAATATGTTGACGCCAATATTTATGTATGTACCCAATATAATATTATTTTTTGTATTTGTACCATAATTTTATTTATGTATGTGTATTTTTCACTCACTTTAGATAGTTTAACTTTAGAGAGATGTCATAAATAATATTAGAAGTTAAAATTCTCATTTTTGCTAGTTATTATTTTATCATAACCAATAGTAAAATTTGTATAAGCATTATTAAGTAACATAATATTAGTGTCATTTATATTAGGTATAACTTGCTATTAATTTGATGTAAATTTGTTATCTGTAGCAAAGTTTAGGTGCACACAAATTTATCGATGAAACCTGCGTGTGTTTTAACAAAGCATTATTATACCCACTGGTAGAATGTGGCAACGACTGCTATTATCGAGGCCACTGCGTTGGGAAGTGGGTGGTATTATACCATCATAAGGTACATTAGATCAACTTAAAAGCATAGACACACCGACCCAACTTATAAGAAATCATTTAAAAAGCAACAAAGTATAGTATAAAAGAGGGGGACTATCTGTTGTAAGAGTTGGTAACAAATCTTTTGACCAACTTCGAATACGAAAAATACTAACTGCTACAGAAGGAGGGTAACTTTTTTCAAGCGTATGTTTGTATGTATGTATGTCCGTTTCTTTGAAACGCTCTACAGCCGAAATGGCATGTCAGATTTCATCGTCTGCGGTGTCATTGCATTCGTCTCGATTGTGAATGACATCCCTACTACTAATATTATAAATGCGAAAGTAACTCTGTCTGCTACGCTTTCACGCCTAAACCACTCAACCGATTTTGATAAAATTCGGTATGAAGATAGAACTGAACTTGGGGAAGGACGTAGGATACTTTTTATCGCGATAAAGTCGCGCGATATAAACGAATTTCACGTGAGCGGAAAACTAGTTTATAATTTTCTGAGCATACCTTAACACTTTAAGCAATGGGGGTCTTCGTTTTTCTATTAAAAATTAGTAGTAATTATTTGACACTACCGTACTAAAAAACAAAAAAAAAGTACAAAAGCTTAGTATAACTCACCAGTATGCACAGTAGGGTACACAGCGAGTGTAACAAAGAATATGATGAAGATGTTGTAAAGCTGTACTGCGGACTGGAGCACTATGGTCCAGTATGGCGTCTTGTGTCGAGCCGGGTTCGGGTGTTGGTTGGCAGGCAGCGCCGGGTTCGTGTGTAGTGTTCGCTCTTGCAGTGTCTCGTGGTAGCGGTAGAACCTCTGCAATATACAATGTTATGATTTAATTAATAAAATGTAATTCGACAATTTAATTTAATTAATGAATTAATTAATATAATGTAATTACACATTTTCCAAACCGACAATTTAGTTAGCTTGACATTTAAATACATTTGAGGTGCAATTTAAATTATTTAATGTCAAAAATATTCGATTTAATAACAGGTCTTCGTATATCGAAATTTTTAAACAACCTAAACCCTACTTAACCTATTTCAAAAATATATTTACAAAATGAGCATATGCGATAAAATGTAATTGAAATCGTTATAAAAATGTTGCTAAACTTAGTGCACACAGATTTATAGAGTAAACCAGCGTGTGTTTTAGTAGAGCATTATTTTACCCACTGGTTGAAAGATGGCAACACTATAATATTATTGAAGCCATTGCGTTGGAAGTGGGTTTCATACGTCAGACACATAATACTAGGATTATAATTATTTAAAAATATATAATTACTTTTAAAAATGCTTAATTAAAAAATGTTTCGATGCTCCAAAATTAATTAGCAAAATTGCGTAATTACCTTTTGATGTTGCGTAAATTATGTTACGAAAGTGCGTCCTTACCTATTGACGTTGCGTAAATGTGTTACGCAAGCACGTCGTTACCTATTGATGTTGCGTAACTGCCTTGCCAAATTGCGTAATTACCTTTTGAAGTTGCGTAATTATTTAACAAAAGTGCGTAATTACCTTTCAAAACCGCGTAAATTTCTTACTAAACCACGTGATTACCTCTTAAATACCCTCTAACCTTACAAAACAACACAATTTCAACTCACATTCAACGGCAGCGCGAAGTAGGTATCGAAACAGATGAGCAACACAAGCATGCCGCATATGAAGTAGTAGATGGCGGCCGTGCGGCGCGCGTTCCCGCTCACGGTGTCGGCCGCCCAGTCCAGGAAGGCCACCAGGGTCCCGCAGATGTTGGACCCCAGGACCACAGCCCCCGTGTATTTGGGGGGCAGACGAGCCGCCACCCCGTACACTGTGTTTTGAAACACTGCGTTGAAACCTGGAATGGAATTTAAGAATAGATTATGTTAGTCTTTTCGTCGATAGTTGAGAGATAATCGGTTGATTGTGGTCTGGAGAACTTGGGAGTATCTTGCGAAATTACCTAATCTTATGTTGAGATTGCGTAATTGCCTTTTGAAGATGCGTAATTAACTTTTCAGATTACGTAATTTTTAAATTACATAATTGAGGTTGTTATGGCTTACAAACGGAGGTTTAGGCATTAGTTAGATTTAGA
>LGAG01000768.1:173727-192807 GCA_001278395.1 Lerema accius
TCACATTCAACGGCAGCGCGAAGTAGGTATCGAAACAGATGAGCAACACCAGCATGCCACATATAAAGTAGTAGATGGCGGCCGTGCGGCGCGCGTTCCCGCTCACGGTGTCGGCCGCCCAGTCCAGGAAGGCCACCAGGGTCCCGCAGATGTTGGACCCCAGAACCACAGCCCCCGTGTATTTGGGGGGCAGACGAGCCGCCACCCCGTACACTGTGTTTTGAAACACTGCGTTGAAACCTGGAATGGAATTTAAGTTAGATTATGTTAGTGTTCTCGTCGATAGTTGAGAGATATTCGGTTGATTGTGGTCTGGAGAACTTGGGAGTATTTTGCGAAATTACGTAATTTTCTTTTTATATTGCGTAATTACCTTTTGAAGATGCGTAATTAACTTTTCAGACTGCATAATTTTGAAATTATATAATTGAGGTTGTTATGGCTTACAAAAGGAGGTTTAGGCATTAGTTAGATTTAGGCATCCTAACTACAAAACAAAAATGTAGCAGAACTTAGGTGCTCACAGGTTTATTGATAAAACCTGCAAGTGTTTTAGTAGAGCAGTAATGTACCCACTTTTAAAATGTGATCGAACAGAGAAACTGTAGGCCACTGCGTTGGGTAGTGGGATAATTGAGTGACATATAAAATTGAACCCTATGACACACACTATAAAGTTTACATATATATTTCGTAATAATCAAGTCGAAATAAAGTTCTCCAGTTAAGTAACGCAAATAAATAATCATTTAAATTCAAATTCTTAATTAAATTCGCAATCAGTTAATTAAGGATACCATGAACAACACATCATCATTCAAACAAAACAACAACAACAAAACAAACTCATCATTCAAAGATCAGCTTTTAAACAGGCAATCAGCAATCTAACCACTTCCACACGGGACTCAAGCTAAAAAAAAAAACAACTTACCGTTCAACGCGAAGACAGAGACTATAGTAATCCAGAAGAACAATACTGGCCACTGACTGCTGTCTATCATGGCCAGCACCACGGTCAGCACGAATATCAACACCTCCATACATAGCGACCACACTATGCGAGTAGTCAGGTCACCACTGGAAAGATGAGGGAATAATATCACATTAAAAGTGTTATGGGATGTTCTATCTATATTATGCAATAATCCTAATATATAAAAACACAGCGTACGTGTGTCTGTCACTCAACTCGGAGGAGTTATTTAGGAGTAAATGGCTAGACCAATTTTAATTTAAAATAATTGTTAAGGTATTTTTGAGGGACCGAATATGGTTTCGAACCACCACCAAGTGGTGCTGATGTCGAAATACTTCAAGGGAATGTGATAAGAATTTATCATAAGTTCATAAAAAAAATTAAGATCGGAGTATCTGACGTAGAAAACTAAGCGCAATACAAAATATGTGTCTGAACACCGTCTTAGCCAGTCTTCTAGTTTGCTATATTATTTTGTATTTATTGATATTTTGGTATAAGTTTAGATTTTTATATGTATTATATTCCATCAAAAAGTATTTTTTGTAGCAGAACTTAGGTGCTCACAAGTTTATTGATAAAACCTGCAAGTGTTTTAGTAGAGCAGTAATGTACCCACTTTTAATATGTGATCGAACAGACATACTGTAAGCCACTGCGTTGGGTAGTGGGAATATGTAGAAACACTAATATTTTTACTTAATTTCATTAATCTTAAATACTACCCCTATTTAAGGGTTCAAATTTAGACCCCTTTTTGCACATAATTCAAGAACGAAACGACTGGAGTTTTTATACAGAAAAAGGAGAGTCGAATAACTCGTTTCGTAACATATTATTACGTTACATATTACCCAATATAATTCTTCTAACTCGGAAAAATGGCAACATTTTTAAATAAAATTGGTCACTTATGTATTATTTAACGTTAAGGGAAGGGTGAAGGGTACAGAAAAACGTAACGGCGCGTTACATGAAACGGAGTAGGGGTCAAAAATCTTCAAAAACTGCGTTACGTTACACTCAAACGCTCCCTTAGTTACCAAAGATAATAATATAACAACTCACCCAAGCTTTACAAAAACGTTGAACCAACTGAACAATAGATTCGGTATCTGCGCCGCCCAGCCGATATACGACATGAAGTTATTGGCGTAGTACGGCGCGTTCACCAGCTTGTACTCCACGAAGTAGTTCTTGGCCGTTATGAACATGTTCCAAGCCGTCAGAGTGCCCAGACCGTGGAGCAACAGCGTAAAGTAGATGATATTCCATCTGTCTTTCGGCGGAGCCAAGTCCATTGCTATACCTGATGGAAGATTAGAATAGTACGATTAGTGACCTGTTTTTTTTATTACAGGCCACAATAACGCTATACAGTCATAGCCTAGAATTCTTTGTGTTGAGGGGTGCCATGGACACAAACAAACAAAGGACATACACCAGGACAGAGAGCAGAAACTTTAATTGATCATTCAAATTTGTCTCGTTGGGAATCGAACTCAGGACCCATTAAAATGCGGTCCAGCATGAAACTCATTGCGTCACATATATCAATCATAGTAGTGGTAGATATCCTAACGGTTAGAACTTCGAGTCTCTTCAAACGAAAATTTTGTTAAAGACAACTAAAGGTTTCCCATAAAGTTGAATGAAGGCCGCAGACAAGCCGTGTATCCTTCCCGCATCAGAACAGTTATTGGTTGCGATGACCATGATGATATAACAAAGTATATAAACAGACCTTTCAAGTTGAGCGTGTCATTTGGTAGATTGGAGCCCTCCCACGCTGGTGTGAGCTTCACCGGCTCATTGCGGAGGAACGGCGCCTTCTCCCCCTCGCTCACATCCCAACCTGAAACAAAAACCATCAACATTAAACTACTTCTACCAACATTATCTATATCTATACTACTAAATAAAATTGAAGTGTCTGTTTGTAATATTAAAATAACCGCTTTTTACTCAAGGCATCCGTATCTATACACGATACACATACCGAAATGACATTTAAAAAAATTTTGTCTGTCTGTCTTTCTGTCTGTTTGATCCGGCTAATCTGTGAAACGGCTGGACCGATCTAGACGGGACTTTCACTGGCAGACAGCTGATGTATCAAGGAGTAACTTGGGCTACTTTTTTTTTACTTTCGTTTCGGCGTAGGTTTCAGGCAGGTCCACTAGTCGTCAAAACAACGGATGGGTCAGCGCGTTCAAAAAACCTTATGTGCAAAGTCTACTAAGATTCTGGCCTCAATAATTGCCATAAGCAAATCTACTACCTATAGGTTAGTGCTCTTAGTCTGAGATCGCTTTATTAATACGTACCTAATAAAAAAAATAAAGACCTAACTGACGTACTATTAGAACCTTTAGCTACTTTAAAAAACTTTCTATTTGCTACAGAGCAACAATAACGCGATCGTGATACTTTTATACCATTGTCATTATCAAAAGCAATCCAAAGATTGGCCACACTATTTAGTAACAGTAATTGTATACGATATCCTATTTGACCAAAGTACCTATAAAATCAGTTTGTAAGCTATATAGTATAGTAGCTATAGCATAGTACCTAATATGTAGCAATACTTAGGTGCACACAAACTTATTGACAAAGCTTGCATGTGTTTTAGTAAAGCATCAATTTACCCACTGTGTAAATGTGACAAGAGTATCAATAACTCCAGTCACTGCGTTGGGAGTGGGATAGGATTTCTCTAGATCTTATACGTCAAATATGGTAGGTAGTTTATATGCCAGCTACTATATTTTGTATAATTCTTTTCAGACTGGAATCTTTTGGACAATGTTTTGAAGATGGACCCGAAACGTGGTCTTTTACTCCTGCCCTTATTCAAAGGCTAAAAGTTATTTTAAATTCAACGCAAACATACAATGATAAGGTTAAATAATAGGGTAATAGAACTTTGATATACATTTCGCCGTAAGTCAAAATTTATCACAGAATTTTGAGTTAATCATAAGCTACTAGGATAGCTCGTCAAATTAGCTAAACATGGTTGAAAGTTTTTGAAAGGCGAAAAAGGTAAAAAAAGAAGGTTGCCTCCCAACCAGAAAAGAGAAGTCTAAAAAACACTACTGCGAAAATACTTTATGCTCTTAACTACCCCAATCCTTTAAAAATTCATTCTTATTGCTTGTTTTTTAAGTTTGCTAAACGTTTTGAAAAACCCCAATGTAAACCTTGTAATTCGTGAAAGTTTAGTGCATTTAACTGTATTTAAAAAGAGCAAAAGCAATTCAAAAATAAATGTATTTGTAATTTCATTGCATTTAAGGTTAAACCATATCAAATCGTAAACACATACGTGCCTACATTATTCTCAAAAAGGGTTCCAAATTGGGCCCTGAAACAGCTCTCAAATACTCTTTTCAATAGACATTGCTAGCGTAACTTCACAAAGGACTATCGCAACACTATACTTCTTGAAGTAGACCTCTGCAAGAATGACTATCAAGAGCTACATTCAGTCAGTACATGCATTGCCTCGTTTCTTTTCAAGAGAGTGAACAGCGAAATGCCTTCTGACGTCAAGTTGCAGCTGACGAGCCACTAAACACAATACTTAAAAGGTCAAAGACCTCCACGTTGACGACGTCACTTTTTTCACACCCACTTTTTACTTTTGAATGAGATTGTAGGCGAGCGGAATCAATTATATTATTTAGAATACGTATTAGTTTAGTTCAAATGTAACTCAATACATGTCTTTAACATCTTATAAAATGTGATTAATGAATAACACTATAAACTTAGCATTAGCACTACTGCATTGTTGTCAGGCATTAACTTATTTTATGTAAAAAAAACAAGAACCCCAGTGGCCAAGAATACCATAAGACTAATTCACACACACCGATAAAGAAGATAGATATTTATTAAAATTTGTGTATAGCTGGGAATTGAACCTAGGACCAAAGCATCTTTTTAAGTTAGTTAAAATGTACGTAACTTACAATTACTTAATTCCAAAATACTAAATAGGCAATCACGAAATTCAGAAAAACCGAAAAAAAAATCACAAAGCGCGCTCAAACCTGACTTTTTAAAATCACAAAAAACACAACAATTTTTTTTTTATCAAGTTCATAAAAATCTAAAAAGACTATAAACATAAATGATTTAAGATTTCACCTGGCCAGAATGAACGATTTTAGCTTTTTATTTTTATTTAGCTCGGCTCTCGTACAATTTCACGCACCACTTCCCAAGTCGTTGCCGGCCGCAATATATCCGCTCAACAAAGTGTGTTATCACCCGTTTAATATAGGCGTTAAATATATTGGCTGCAAATTGGTACAGGCGAGCACAGATTTTCTTTTAGTCTAAATATAGATATGAATAAAATTCTTCATGTAATAAGTTTCTACGACTAAAGAGACTGGCTTAAGCCTATTACGTTTTCAATATTCTATCTATCTTCAATCCTCAAGACGGTTGCCTAGCAACTGTCAAAATGTTATAATTTTATAATGTTCGTTGTAAGTAATTTACTTAAGTACCAATCCACAGATAGATTACTGGAAACTGCTGCTGTACAAACAATAATTCTGAGAGATAGACTAGTAAGGTGGAAATGTGTTCTCTATTTATTGAAAACACAAATCAAAGTTTCAGAAACTAAAGTAAAAACTTTTAACCAGGGCTTAACTATATGTATTTCAATCCGGCCTATAGACCCTCAACCATTACATCCAAAAAAAATTTGCTCACAAAAAAATATAATCAAATTAAAGTCGATTCGTAACCTACAATAAAACTTGAGATATTGCCTCATCATTGTAATAAGTAGAAGACCTTCAACAATAAAATAGAAAATCACTCAATTGAGTGAAGCCCTACAGGAAAACTTTCACACAATCAGCAACCAAGGTTGTTAGGCGAACCTTTTCAATTGTGTTTGTGACTTTATAATGTTATGAAAATCACTTTCCATAACTTGCATTGTACAAGGTAAGGTCGTGGTATAATGTAACCCTGCAATTAGCATTATTGATTTTCCATCTAATTATTGTCGATCAAATAAACAATGTGACCTATATATGATGTAACTTTATTGCACATAATACATTGCTTTTAAGTTTTAAGTGATTAAAAGAGTCGTATGATTAAATGGGTCGCGTATTGTAATCCACATACATACTTTAACTAATTGAATAGTAAAAATAAACAAATGCTTTTGATTTGATTAGATGCTTTCAATAAGACTTAAATCTAATTACAAATGCAGTTGATTACTCCTCCTCTTACAATTATCAATAAATAAAATCCTCTCCATTAGTTCCCTGATTAGTTTTACCGCAAAACAAAAATCAGTAACCGCAGATCTTTACTTAGCTAAATGAGCTGCGAGCTTGTGGATAAAATAGACATAAAAACCGTAAAACATTATATCCATTCAAATAAAAGCTGCAAGGTTGAATGTGTATATCATTATCTATTGACCTCAACCTAAATGACCTATGGGTAGGGTCTCGTCTTATAACTAAGAATGCATAAGGCATACTCCATCACGCTGCTCCAATGCGGAATAATTAAAAGGTCAGTGGCCAACCCAAATGTTGGAAGTTATCATAACATCTGACGAATTAACTTTTTATTTAAAAATAAAAACGTCATAAGTTCAATACAGGCTGCATTTTAAAGCTTTGTTTTGCTGTTAAGGACTTATAAAGTTCCCAAAACCGACACGCTATTATTAAAACTTTAGTGACCGTTTTAAGTCGTAATAGTAATTTCTAAGAACATGTTCGACAACATATCAAACCGGCAACAGAGGCCACTCATACTAATTAATTAAAAGGTCACTGCTTTGGGCTCAAAGTCAATAAAAGTTTAATACCTAAACGTTGATTGCCGAAGAGTTACTATATTAATCATGGATATAGTGAAAAAATGTGTCGAAAACTAACCAAAAAATATGTTTTGGGTACAATATTTTTTATATAACATTAAGACCTAGTCAATATTGTTGAATTAATTAAGACAAAATTACACCTTTTCAAACGTATAAAAATCATACTAACTTCTAAATATCGTTTTTACCTTTCCAATTCCGTCGAAACATGAAATCCTGCTGCTCCGACATTTTCTCCATTTATTTAACACACGTAAAATATTTAATCATCCACTTAGCACTGTATACACTACAAGCGATAATCTCAACTGTTAAACTGTATCACTTTTAGATCAGTTCTGTCATTAACAAATGCTATGACAACTATGTCAACAAAACAAACAGATAATGATGCATACTAGATAACAGCTAGCATCGTTACATAAAGTTAATTTAGCATTATTATTATTATCATTAGCTTTAATAATCATAACAACGCAGAAAGCGTTTATTTCGCACCAATAACTAGTTGATAAAACTTGCTGATCATATTATAACCTTCCGTTTGAAGTTTGTATGTGTGTGTGTGACGTGTCTGTGTATCAAACGAAGTGTAGTAGTGGGGGTGTTGTTCTTTTTTTAATCAGATATATTTGCACACATACATAGATATACATCATACATGGAGTTTTGTGAATGTAAACGTTACTAGTGCAAAATCTCAAATTCTTAAGTGCTTGTTTTCTTCTTAAAAAGGGGTTAAAAGTTAACATTATTATTACATAATATATCTTTCAAATTACATCTGTGCTTACATTTGCCGACAAGGGAGGTAAGTGTCTATGACCGACCGGCTTTAAGCCAAGTCCAATAAAAGAAATGACCTTTTGCTTAATAAATTATTCACGTGACTCCAAATAGCTGTGTCTGTGTGGGTGTCGAAGGCTAAAATTTATAGTAAGCAGTATATTTATAGTAGTATAGTATTTATAGTTATTACGTCCTACGTTTCTAACTGTGAGTGGTACAAAATCTTTCAACGCCTAAACTTAAAACCTAAAATTGCATTATATTTGCATAAAGGTCGTAAATCAACTATTTTAGTTGCAACCGATTTCAAGCTTATTTTAATACATCCACAGAGTAATTACAATATTCAGAGGTTCAGTCACATAATGCTATACCATAATATGTTTTTTTCAGTCATCTATTGTTACATTATCAAAACAAACCCTCTGTTTTGCACGTCCTAATCTATGCCACTACGTGTAAGTGTAAATATGCATGTCATCTAAGTGGATAGATGCCGGGCATAACAGGAGACCTCAAACGCATTCCACGGCATAGTCGCCAAGCTAAACTCGGCATTCTGTATGGCATACTAATGTGTGTTTAATAACAAGCTACAATGCTTCGCAGTAATATACGTATAACTTAGCGATTAATTACAAATTAAGAAACTTTAAGGCTGTTATATTTAAAAAGTTAGAATTAAGTTAGTAATAATAACTCCGGTTTCCATAAAGGACAATGAAAATTAAAGCTCTACGACCCACGTGTGATTTTAATTTTTTTTTTGTAATTTATTTTACATTGATGTTTGATATCCACATTACCCGCCTAAAATGATGATTTTACATAATATTTCCTCCGAAGCGCAACTTTTTATGGTTTATTTTATTACTGGCATCAAAAGTTTACAAAATACGAAACGAAAAAAATGTGTGGTACAATCATCGGCAGAATTAATTAACACCAATAATTTCGTAGATCCATTCTATCTACCCTTTAATTTTAAACCCATCCCTTAACCACAGACCCTCTGTACGCGACAGTACCATGAACAATAAAACCGAAACGAAACTATTAGAAAGAACAAATTTTTACGAGCAGAACTAAACTTAATGTGCTTACGTAATACCTACTTACTAAAAATATAGATGGCCTATTTTATGACGTCATAAATCAGTAACTTTTAGGGTTCCGTAGTCAAAAGGTATCTATCATTGACTCTATAAAAATAATTTGCTGTGCATCCCTCTGTCTATTTCAGGTCAGTACCTCTTGAACCGTAATAAGTAGACACTTTTCTTTTTTCTTTTATAAAGCTGATGATATAATGAGTATTGTCTATCAAAACATTAGGGATAGGATAAGATACTGGTAACTAATTTTATTGTAATTAAATAAATGTAATTTATTTTTACCGTAATCTAATTTAGATTGTTAATTAACATTTGCTAAGTAATCTGTTAATTCCTAAGAAAAAATAAATAACTAAGACTTTGACTTGACTTCAAAAAATTCTACTTAAATTATACAAAAAAGGTTAAAAAATTAAAGCGGAAAACTTCATAAACCACGTCATAGACGCTATGATTTTTACTCAAACCATGAATTAAATAATTACCGTTCCCTTGCCTACGCCGCAGTAGAGTCAAAAGGCTCGACTTTATTATACCTGCAGCTCATTCGTTTGATAAATGCTTTTTGTACCAAACGATACATAAATTTGTACCGAGCCTGCATTTAAACACAAAGGTTGGATTAATTAATAAAATAAAGCGTCGCTTAATAACAGGGGAATATATAAAGGCCAGTGCACAAAGGAGAACTAGGACGAACTGGAAACCACTCAAACCACCTCCATGCAGATAAAGGATAGGTATTATATACGCAGCTTATTGCAGGACAATGTCCACGCTTCCGTATTAGTGTTAACAGAGTAACCATAATGTTACTCTTTCATTACTAAAGTACTGGATCGATTTAGTTAAAATTTAATAAACGAGTAGTTCTAATTTAAGGGAAGGTTATAGGATATATTTTATCTCGATTAATGATCCCTTAGAATGGTATAAACATGTTTGTTTTACCTGAAAAATAATGTCAAGCAATACGACATATTATATTGTCGTCAAAAACTAATGTAACTTTTTCCGTTGTACCTGTCTTTTCAACATATAATTTAAGCACCATCTATTGTTAAACCAACGATCTCAACTACTACATTCATATATCGTATTGTGTACTATTGAATTAAAAAAATATTCAAAGAACATTTATATTCAAAATCCTAGCAGTAATATAATAAATACGGCATAGCTTTAGATGCGATTCTTGCAAAGCTGAACTAGGGCGAGAGGCGGCCTCTAGACAGCGCACTTCTGCAGATATTTTATGGAAAGAAATGCATGAAATGTGACAAGGGCTAACGAGCTATACGGGTCACCTGGGAATTGATCAACGCCGCCGTTAACCATTACTATCATGACGAGTAAAAAATAAAAGAAAAGAAAAAAACCAGGAAATATTCAAAATCGTTGAGAAGAAAATTGATTCTTGATATTTATTGCAATTGGGTCGTTAATACTAGTAGACCCGCTCGGTGTCAAAAATTCGCACTTTAACTCATTGTTTACATAATAATCAATAGGATCAGTATTTTAAGATACATATAAGCGCCATCTATACTGTTAGGAAAGATATATAGTAAGTTATAGCAAAGTATACTCTTTAACCGATTTTAATAGTAATTTTGATGTTTAATTGGGCCCGGGGGCCCTATGTAGCCACAGCCAAGTACCAAAGCTATGTACTAAGCACTTAGGTAGATCCACCCCTACCTATACCAAATCAAACTTGTACACGCCAGCATTATTCTTAAAACGAAACCGAATGTCGCGCTTTTCACATGTGTATTATATAGATTTTAATCCAATAATTATACTTTGCAAATGGGTCTTGTCAAGAGGTAGCTATATAAATATGCAACTAACTACTGTTAGCAATTCGACGCAGTAAAGCTTTATAAACTCATCAATATTCAACAGGCCCTTTTCGTCAAGATGCTGCCACGCATATTTTAAGTTATGCATTTTACATCTACATATTGATTTTTAATGTAAATAGCCGTAGAACTGCGTAATGGTAATCGCTCATCGTCAATTTTGGACTTCAGAAACACCAAAGACGTCGCTGATACGTAGACGACCAAAAAGAAAAAAAAATAATAGTTCGGAAAAAAGATAGTAGTGGTTTAAACTACACCCTTCTATCGTACGCCAGTTCATTATCAGATCTTAGGTATAGTCTAAAATCAAAGTACTTACCTACAAATCAAACACGCGTAAACTCGATAGGATTGCGAAGATTCATATCAGTCTATCATTCAACGGAACACTTAATTTTTATTTTACAATTTTGTACCGCACTCACCTTAAAAACTACTTGATAAATAACTGAAAATACTTCTGCACTCTTCATTCAATTAAATTATCCAATAGTCACATATGTATAATTATTTAGTCAACATTATGGTCTAACTCAATTATAATAGGTCACTTAACTTATCTACACTTTTCTAAACCATTTAAGATCTCAAGATTCCTTTCAACTTTACAAACAAGAAACCCTATTTCAATGACATGTTTGATGACGAATTGTCAACGATAATTCTTTTTCTTTTCTTGTCAAATGCCTATCATTTTCATAACATAGTAAAAGTAAAACTTATAGATCTTCGCAATACTTATATCCTTTACCTAATAAAACCTTTTTCAGATGCCTCATAAAACGTTTAGCTTCGTTTAACATAAAGGTTTAGACCACTATCACAAACATCGTTTTTATACCCACGTTACCAAAGTATTAGATAAGAACACAGGATAAGCTTTAATATTATGAAGACTATGGCTGTTACATCAATGTTGCTAGGTAATCTTGAATTTTATGACGTACCCACAGACGTATAAAAAAGAATAGACTGGTCCATTCAACCGAAAAGTGATGAACGTAAGTATGGAGCTGCTTGAATATATGAAGCCGGCCGCTCGGTAGTATAAAGGCGAGTGAATGACAGATTTTTTGTCGTTACTTATTTAGTCGCGAATGTATACGACCGCTCTATATTTTTCATAGGTCTGTGGACGTACCCTATATCTTAAACTATATGGTTTGAACTAACCTGACTCAACGTTATAAAATAGTAGACACGAATTTTAAAAAATCTTTCTATGAAGACGTAGATACTTAGTAGTATTGTCGAGTGTTTCAGAGTTACATTTACTTGAGGAAATAAGACAAAACGCACACTACCACTGACACGTCACAAACAGATACAAATGAGTCTATAGTCTAGAGTTTGACAGAAAGAATTTAGGTCGAAATGTAACCATAATGCATGTTCTCTGGTTTCTAAATATGTCTTGCCTAATTGGTATTCCCACTGGTCAATGAACCTAAATCTAATTAGCAGGTGTCACGGACCCTACAATCCGGTAATAATTACAAAATTCTCATGAGATCCATCATAACCCATCAAGAGCTCACTACTAGGGAGAGCACCAGTACGAATTGCCGGAGGGGTTAATAGTCAACTTAAATGTCTAAACAAGGGGGGACGGGCCTCAAACATGGCTAAGCGATAGTCACCTAACGATAACAATCGAGAGCGTAGTCTCAACCTGCCCTACGCAGCACAAAAACGCTCACGAATTAAAATTATTTTGGTGCTCGTATGACCGACACTATACTGTTAAATCTGTTAGTTGAACGGTAAATCAACGACACCTATTTCTCGCCTACGTTACGCTGCAATTTCCTAACCAGGCGAGCTGCTTAGCCAACTTACTCGGAACTTTATGACTTTCCAACTCTGTAATAACGGACATTGCCCGCTTACAAACCAAACAAGCTCTTCCTATTGGAAGTAAAATACAGAAACTAACATATCTTCATCGATATACGACTCGACGTGTGATAAGTGTGTAATAATAAATCGACGTGTAATAAGTGCGATGGAAATTACAAACTCTAGTTAATCTTTCGGTTTTTGTTTAACTGGACCAAGAAGGGTAATGTTTTTCAAGCGTTTTTTCATATCTTTGAGATGCTCTACAGCCAAAACAGCTTGACGGATTGCAAGTAAGAAGTCTCATTTAATTCATCTCCATTGCGGAAGTGACATAGGCTATAATTTCTTTTATTGTAAAAATTATTGACAGTCTCGGGTTTTTGATTTTACTCATGATTACTAGTTACTCAAAGGTGAGCCAGCTATGACCCTCATAAACGTCATAACGTTAAATTTTACGCACAGAACAGCTACACTCAACTTTATTAGACTCTCAACGACAATGTTTAACGATGATTCGCTCTAGATACAATCTTCACGAGACGTAACTCGTAACTTACTCGTAGTTCACGACGACGAGTTTTTATCACTCTGAGTCACTCTCTTTACTGCTCGCTAAACCATTAACTGATTCAATTAAACCAATCGTTTGTTTTAATTGACCTACAAAAAAAATATTTATCATCCATTTCAATTTAAATCGAGAAAGGACCCGCCGCGCACAAGAAACAAATTAAAAACTCGTTTCTCACACGAGAAGTGTTGCTGGCACTGCTTAGAGTTTAAAAAGGACGCTTAATTGCAGTATAATTATACTGCAGAAAAAGGTTTTTCAATGCATAATGTAAATGTTTTTGACTTGCAAACTACGGAGTAATGATCACGTTACAAAATTTCTCACTAAGGAATTAAGAATTATCGCTAATTCGCTTTTAATTCCACGCTACTTTTATTAATCGCAGGTTACATTTTCTACCTTACTATATTAATCTTGTCGCTTTTCTCATAAACGATGCTTGGTTATAGATTTAGTCCAAAAGAAAAAATACAAATTCACACAACTTCAAAATCAGTAGGAAGAAATTGTACGAATAAAGATATCCTAATCTCTCATCCATATCTTTCTTTAAGAGAGCAATCGAAGATTAAAAGACTGACTCATCAATTAAACAATTAGCTGATATCTTAAAAGTAAATGAGGACTTACTAAAACAACGCTACGATAACTTAACATACAGAAACTATTTACGATAATGCTTTACGATTAGGTTAACTTTCTCGAAAACCAGCTCGTAAACAAAAGTATTTGTCATTCTAACGATCTGTACTAATGTCAAAAGTAATTTGTAGATAAAAACAAATTTAAATGTACACATCACATTGCTATGTGGATAAAGAGATAAAACGTAGAAAGACATAGGTTAATTAGTCCTTAAAACTAACTTAATATTATTGTTCCTTAACACCAAAATATTAATCAATATTGCAGTTTGTTTGATATAAAAGAACCCCTCCTCTTCCTGTCCTTGTCCTAGAGCTATAAAATGTATCTCCTGGTTTGGTTTAATTCAAAGTTAAACCTAGCTATCTAGGTGTCTTTTGCACGTCAGAATTAAGTGAGCTTATACGAATAAAGCTTACAAAATGAACTTATACAGAGACAGAGAACGTTCCATAAGTATAATGAAACAAAACAAAAATTCCAGATTATTTTTCCTTCAAACCAACGTAAACCATTCCAAACCTGTAGTACGCACACTCGGACACTCCAATTAATTTCCCGTACAATTGCACGTGCCAAGAGGCCCGTCAAAGATGGAAACTGTCAGGAAAATCGATTACAACAAGTTGACACACTTTCCATCCAACGGCACACTGCAATCGCAGCGAAATTCAACGACTCTTAAAGGATTCTTGCTCTATATTTTCAATTCAAGTATTATAACAAATGGCTCTAAGCCAAAACTGTCGAGATTGAAAATAGACTGTCATTTTAGATATAATTATGTATGTAATAGAGGTGATGGAACTTTAGGGCTCATCTGGGTTGGCACTATTACTAATGAACCATCACTATCTTACACTACACTTTGGTCACCAAAAACGTTCAACTCACGAATAAAGCAAGTAGCTTCAAACAACGATCTTTTTTTTTAATAACGTAAAAAAATTGCGTTCTATTCTATAGGTTTATGGTACATAATCATAGGCCCCACATGGCAGAATAAATATGAAAGAAGACAGGGCAATGTATTCTACAACACGTAGTAGTCGTAAGTTTGAGCTTCACGAACAATTTCCTACCTGTGATTATTTAGTGATATCAATTCTCAATGTTTCTTATTAGGTAAGAAGATCCTAAGTCATTAATCCTGTTAATGGTATTATATTTGTGTGAAACCCTCTTGGCTTAGCTTGACGTCTGCTAGGACTATTTCCATAAAAAAAATATAACGCTATTACTTTTTTAAAATTAAATCCATGTCAACGAGATGAAACTTCAGAATATATTTTCCAAAGCCTACAATACCTGGTGGATACATTGAACCACCTCTTTGTATACTATCGACGTGGATAATGATCGCCGATGGCAGACTTCAGTTACAGAATTCAATAACGTATCTCATCTTACTATGTTTTATATTGCAGGAACTTTAAGGTGCTTTTTAATGATCGGCCTAAACAACTGTCTCTTGCTGACGAAGCTGTTGACTTTGTTTATGGACTTGAATTGTTGATGCCATTCTCAACTAGGCAGATATTTGATCGATGAGTTCAAATTTCTATTCTCGGTAAGGGTATGTATACTTGTCTGCTGTCCATCAGACCACGAGAAATGTATGTTGGGCTACGAATGTGTACTTTATTAAACTAGAGGACCGCTCTTTAGTCGAAATTCTAGTAAAACTCATGATGTCCGGAACAACATGAGTAGAAAAAGAATACCCAAGATATAATATGTATACAATTTACTTCATACTGTTCTTGATAATATTACCTAACTTAGAAGCCAAATCTTTTGTACGTAACGTAATAATGCCTGCATTGTTTTAAATTTTAAAACAGTACGTAAAATCGAACCCTTCACTTACATAAAAATATCAAGGATAGATCGACTACTCTTATAATAATTTAGGAGTAATTTCATGTCCTAATCAGGTCCACTGTACAGAAGTACTTAGGAAAGTTTGAAATTCTCATGTACTAATATCCACATCATCTCACACTACAAACATTGCCGCATAGCCCCATGTTTACATTTCACAGTGTAATCCAACACCGAGCCTCGTATCATACAGTATTTAGCTACTGTCTGTCATGGTTAGTTACATCACCGCTACTGGTTACGTCTAATTATAATTTTCTCACTACTACTGCATAATTTAATTAATTTACGATGTAATGTCGTTTATACTATCTTACGTAAATATAAATATGAATCGAATATCAATGTTTCTTTTGATTTGAGGACGATTCAACGACGAATTCGAATGCCTCACTACCCCTAGATAGTTTTAATAATATTTAACATCATCATAACATCTATAAAATAATATTAGATGAAGGGTTTATTTTTCGGTATGATTTTAAAAATAAAATGTAAGCATATACGATTTTAACATTTATAATAATTATAAAGAGACAAAGTTAAAGTTTCCTTGACAAATGCAATTCACATTATGCTAAATTTTGTTTAAAATTAAAATAATTATGTGTTACAAAGTTACAAGCACAGAGCAAGGAATGTATCTGTATCTTCCGTGGTAACAAGTACGTTATTATTCATTAATTTACACCAAAACCCACACAGTTACACGTTTTACAAAAATATATAGCACACAGAGAAGGCCCTGATGACAAATAAACAGTTAACTTTGATATTGACATCTTCCAGCCAGGAACATAGACAGAGTCCCTAAATCTAATCTATCATTTGACATAGTTATGTTCCAATTCCGAACACAGATCGGGTCCTCTACTCTTTCCAGTTACTCGTGACTACAATCGTACGACATACAAGACATTATTATTATCCAATTGAAATCAACAACAGACCATGACAATGAATACAGTAATCAGATTCACGTCAGGAGATTGCTCGAGTCGTACCTACGTAACACTTACTCACGATAGAAATCTTTTATTTATTAATTTATTTAAACACCAACATAATGTTCACCGATTGTAGCATAAACAGAAGACAGCATTAGGAAAAGGATAAGTGTCATTATAATTAAAGGTGTAGACTGCATGCACAGAAAGCGAGTATAAATTAGTAAAAGAATAATAAATTACAATCATTTTACAATTTCATCAGCTAATTCAAAATGAAATTACAATGTCAGTAGTAAAAACGTGTTAAAAGAAATCATCGGTATATTAAAACAGCTGTAATACAAACGAATTATGATACATAGATGTATTATCAAAAATATTAATTACAATGAGCGTAGTAGAAAAAACATAACGCACTTCAAATAATAACCCGGTACATTGCTCAACAGGCCATGCTCTGTGACAAACGTCAAATCGTAAAAAAAGAAAAAAAAACTTATTTTTTTTATTCTAAAGACTCAGTTTACATTTTTTGGTCTAAATAACCACTGTCCTATACGGACCGATCGAAACATGTCTTGTAACTCCATCAACAGGCCCTAACAGCCGGAACTACTCTGAATAAAGTGATAAATTGCTTCATCCAAGCGAGTATTCGACGTAGTGTATCATTCACTATCACACATGCCACAGAACAGGCAGGGGCTACCAATTATGCGGCTGCTATTCTAAGGACTGCGAGCCCGCTATTCAATCGACTTCCTGCGACCTAATTGTTTAACCTCCCTGCAATTAATTTGGCTACCTTACTCTTTATACGATTGTGCTTGAATTTAAACCATTTATGGTATATATACTTATGTGTATGTGTATTAATATGTTGAGATAAAATACACATGGAAAAAAGTAAAAAAATAGCCAAAATTACGGAGCAAAAAGACGGATTAGATTGTAATATTTTTTATGATTATTATCATACCGATATCTTAATAGTATCGGTATCGGTATTATCGTATCTAGATACCAATTAAACGGCTTTTTTATCTCCCTTATATTGCGTAGTAACTATAATAACTTGACGTGAATTAATTATTATTATGTAAAAATCATTTAAGGACATTAACTATGATAATGATTATACGACTCATTGGTCAGATAACCTTTTGTCCCTCATGCTATTATTACCCTCCTAACCAATCGCTTGAACTTTTGACACACGTATATACATAATATTTATGTACGTTGTGTTTAAACTTAAATGAAATCATCAACGTTTTTTATCGTAACGACGGAAGGCCATATTGAAAAAATCTTCTCTTTGTCCATAAATATGCAATCCTTATACATAAAGGTATATTAAATCTGTATGTACAAACAAAATTAAGTGCCCTATACAACAATGACATGAGCCATCCTTAAAACATAACAAAGCCCTATAAAACTCCATTGTGACATGTCATAATCTCTAATTTCTGCGTACTAACAATCTAATTGTACGATGTAAGCAGATCATATTATAATGTTCAGGTCTCTCTGCTATTTCGACTCATATTTCGATAGATGACTCAGTTGTGCGCGTTTCGAACAAAGAATGACATAAATGAACGAAAATGTACAGACAGTAATTTCTTTGTTCACTTGGCAACCGGAAATCGTCAGCCAAAGAGATGATAAACAAGCAATAAATTTAAAAAGTATATAAGACGATTACAATGTTAAGGAAAACCTAACACTAATATATTATTGAAATCTCTGAATTAATCCCTTTAATTTGACACCCAAAATAGCATTATTATAATTATTTGATTATTCGTGATTATGCTTTCCAGAGGGTGCAATATTCAATTATAAATCACCACAATAACCCTCAAGCGACTAATCTGCTTATTTCTCCAGCATTTTCCAGTACCAACGCGCTGTTACTTCGAAAAACATCTAGAAAAGGCTACAACCACTAGATTTGGACGTGCCTTTTCATCACTGAACTTTTTTATAGACATTGAAATTCCAGGCATTTTATTTGGCCTATTTAAAGGTACACCAGAGTTAAAAACACAAGTGGGTCACGAAGGAAAGGGTAGGAATAGAAAATAGGGCGAAAAATTGTTAGGGAACGACCACAATTTTAGGTCAATTTAGGGTAAAAACAGCTACGCCATGGACCCGAAACGCCCCACTTTTATCCAACGGTGACGAAGCTAACTCCCAACTACTTTATGGTAATCCAATCTGTAATTTATACGCGAAGGATTTAACTTTAAACTGCTTTTTAAAAAAAGAATCCAGGCATATATGAGTTTAATATTTAACATGTCTGTTTATGTATAATAATTACGTGTTATAAATTATATTTTACTTAGGAAATAAAACAAAACCCACACTACCACACTGCCTTTGAGACACTAACCAATGATACAAACAAACATGTCAGACAAAAACCTCGTTGACAGGCAGTTAACATTCATAATCTTCCAACATTGGGATATCGACCAAGTCTCTAGTAGTCTACTGACTAACATAAAGTGATATGGTCAAATCTCGACCACAAAG
>LGAG01000768.1:215293-236040 GCA_001278395.1 Lerema accius
TGTATACAGTTGGCAATTCTCGAGTCGTTTCCGTAGAGTTTTAATTGTTATCCCAAGGGAACAAAACTGTTCCCTCGGGATAATAGGATTTGTGGACCAGGTCTTGACATATAAGGGGCAGAAAACAAAATTTATAATACTTTAACAGACCTAATCTGGAAAAAAATAACATCCTTACTTTAAGATAATGTACCCTATTTATTTTTAATTTATTAATTCTACATTTTGGCAAGCGTAAAATATCTATGTATATTCTTAATTACAAACTGTCTAGTACTATCGAACTATGAGCTGAATCGAAGACAGATAATTATTAGAAAAGTATAATTCTGAGTTTTATGTAGCACCCTAAAAATAAAGACATTAATGATGACCACAAACAATAACAAACATACCGTAGCATTAGAGTCTAAAGTGCCAAGTTCAACAAGCGTGACGTCACGTAACGGGACCCTCTGTACGGATAGCAACCGATCAGATGTCTCGTCATAATCTGTGACGTAATACGCTTCACTCGTCAACACTAGCACGCTGTCCATCTCTGTCTCTTGCGGATCGCCCGTGCTAGAGAGAGATGACAAGTGTTTTAATACAATCGTATTTTGAAAACAACTAAGGCTATTATCGTTTTTATTATAGTAAAAAAACTTTCAGCTTAGAAATCCATTAATTAATTAATTATCAGTTGCTTATGAAGAAAATCATTGTATGGTAAAAATGTGAAATCAAAGCCTAATAGGTACGTTATGGGTTTGTGATGATGACGACGATGATGATGATGATGACGATGATGATGACGATGATGATGATAACGACGCCTACGATTATAACGAATATGATGATGAAGACAATATTAACGCCGATGATAATGATAATGATGACAATGATGATGAATGATGATGACGAGAACCATGATGAAGTAATACTCACTGTGGATCAGCATCAATAAGACCCCACGACCCGAGCACAGGTTCTGTATCCACTAACAGTTTCTTGCAGTCATCAATCAGCGACTTCACATGTTGAGCCATCGCCGCCGTATCGGGTACTGACTGATCCTGTGTACGATGTTATAAAAACAATTACATTTTTGACATTATGACTTAAATCATTCTATCAACAACTACTTAAATAATACGAAAATATGCTGTGTCGTTTATAAGTCACAAAAACCTTGCAAAAACTTGCAATTTAATACAAAAATTTACAGAAGCATAACATGCACGCACGATTATTATGAAGCACCTTGATGATGGGAGAGTTCCCGAATCGATTACAGATGGCGTTACAATCGTACATAGCCAAGATAACTTCAACTTTATTACTCGCTAATAAGGTCTAATGTACAACTTCACGCAATTTTCCATTACAACACATTAACATAAGCAAGTCATGCACGCACGTTTATCTGAAGCACTTTGACGATCCGCGCGTTTGCTACCACTAGTTAGTCGGGGATGGTTCACCTGTCATTACTAACACTGATACCGGGGACCGATTACAGATGGCGTTACTACCGACCATAACTAAAATCAACTTTACTACTAGCTAATAAGGTCTACTTTACAACAACACAAGGTCAATATAAGCAAGTCATGCACGCACGTTCATCTGAAGCACCTTGACGGTGGGCGCGTCCGGTACCATCAGCTGATCGGGTATGCAGCGCTCGCCTGTCATGACGTCCACCGCTGCCTGGCGAAGCGCGTCTTTAAACGTCGATAGATAGTACCTGATGACAAACGTCGACTTGTCTAGTGCTGTTCTATTTTTAGTAACAAGTCATGTTGTTTATGTTTTATGTATGTATGTATGGACGTTCATTTGTTTCGTACGCTATTCAATCCAAACGGCTTGATGAATTGTAATAAATAACATACATTGCAACAAATACATTGAATTGTGCCTGTTGTGTGAGTGGGTAGGCTATAATATAACGTTACCGATCATTTTGAGTACTAAAATTTTTGTTTAGTACTAATGACTTTCTGAGCTATACAAGAAAAGGTTTAGAGCTTGGATCTTTATTTTGTATTAATTACTACTTCAGAGGTGTATAGAACTCTTTTTTTTATTTATTTTAACTGACCTCCCAACTCCATACGCGATTTCAGCTGCCACCATTTCTCTCACTAAAGAATGACCGAAGTACGCGGGCATCATTTCTAACTTAGGTCGTTCTGTGTCTACGTTTTCGTAAACCATCATGGCAGCAGTTGACATTACACCATAAGCTGTCAAACTCGTGTATGGTCACCGAGTTGACAGACTGACCGACTGCGATGTCTATGGCACATTGTGTCATGGCATCGTTGAAATGGCGTATTATGAATCTGTGGCGAAACATACGAGTATTTTTTTTCTTTTGCTATGTGTGCGTGTGTTCTATGATAATGTAATGTGTTGTTTTTTTACCTGTTTGCTGAATTAACGCCATCTTTCATCATTCCCGTGAATTTTCTTTCACCAGTGCGAGTGTAATCACCCTAAAGACATTGTTATGATAAATATTAATAATTATTTAATAAACAACACACACTCAACTCATATTGAGTCAATCCAGTACTGAATTACCTACCTGACTTTAGATGACAAGTTAATATAAAGGACAGGTACAGGTAAAATATATTAATTACTTTATTAATTAGTACTTTCGTGCTTAATAGGGCACATTAAAGCGTCAGTCCCTGTTTCGATGACCATTATACAATTTCTTAGGTCTTCTTGCCTAAAGTCCATAAACGATGAAAAAGTTGCTTGAAAAACTTACTTTTAATCAAAATTTTTCATAATAATATAAAGATGTTTGTCAAACCTACATGATCAAACTTGTTCGTCACACACATAAAGGTTGTTACATTTATGTACCTTTTGATAATCGGATGATGCGTACTACTTAATAATTTTAAATAAATGGTAAATAAATTCTCTACACCATCCTAATTTTACTTACAACCGATCTTCATACCTCACAATACGAGTACATAACAAATCGAATCTAGCCCTTATCCCCTACAAAATAAAGTCGACATTACCTTCAACGCCTTGGTCCCGGCGTACTGTCTGGAGATGGTGTCTCCGCTGTCAGCCCACATGGTGAGGAAGGCCTGGCGCAGGGCGGGCGGGAGGCCGCAGCCCGGGGTCCCGAGCCCTAGCCGACACAGTTGGAGTTCTAACACGTACTTTGCTATTGCTGTCTGTTGACAATAAACTATGTTAGTAAATGTTTAGGATTTATAATATACATAATAATATTATAAACCAGTGGACTCGCCCTCGCTTCGCTTTTTAAACCTATGCCAAAACGAAGGTAAAAAAGTAGCTTAAGTTACTCTTTATTCCATCAGCTATATGCCAGTGAAAATCGGTTAATCCGTTTCAGAGATTAGCCAGATCAAACAGACAGACAGACAGATTAATTATTTTAAGTATGCATTTAGTCATGCCTAAACTACTGGACCGATTTAGTTTAAATTTGGCAAACGGGTAGTTATAATCTAGAGGAAGGACATAGGATAAAATTTATTACAATTGCATGACCTCCTGAAATTATTTTGACGTTTATATATTTGACCGCCTGAACTCAAACTACATCTTTTTAGTCCAACGCTATCTTAGGGTTACCAAGACAGACAGACGGACGTACATGACACTATAAAAGTATCGATTTCCTACGGAACCTGAAAGGATATACCTAATATGTATATTATGTATACCTATAGCTGGGTCATTACAAACGTGCAGACTACGTCATCAATCATTTTATCATAATTATCTCTCATTCACACTTATAGGTATAGGTATATCGGAACTCTCGCTGGAATGTGGGAGTGAGAGTTCCGATATACCTATAGGTGTGAACGAGAGATATAATAAAATGATTGATGACGTAGTCTGCACGTTTGTAATGGCCCAGCTATAATTAATTATTACCTGTACAACATTAGTCCGATCCAGGCAATCAATGCAGTTGACTCTAAACACGCCATTCTGACTGCAGATGAGCCCTCTATCGTCGCGCCAACAAAACCTCATTTCACCAATAATATCCGCGATCGCATTGATCAGGATACTCACATTCTCATAGTGCATGCCCCGACTGAAATAACGATTGATTGATTGCTATAATCTATCTGTTATTGACGATAACAGATAAATAAATAAACGCTAACATACTCATACCCCCGCAGTAGGATTCCCTGTGTCGCGGGTGGCATGGACAACACAAATAACACATCACTAACACACATGACCCGAGAACAAACATTTATCTGTCACATAAATATCTACCTCGGCCGGGAATGGAACCCGGGACCCCTCGCTTTGCAGGCAGTGTCACTACCAACTAGGCTACGGGGTCGTCGGAGATACGTGGCCAATATTGTTGCAGTGACTGCATTTTTGTTTTGGGACAAAGTTAATTCACAATAAATAAAATAAATACGCCGAAATCAAGTATTCCTTCACATGTTATGTGATAGGAAATCAACATCTGCCATACAGGCATAGACAGAGAAGTAGATACTCTTCTATCTCTGTCTAGGCATACAGGCTATTTTCTCAAGACGTCACATTTTTGAGCGTTTTCGAGACAAAATAAAATTGTTTAATAAAAAAAACTACATACATAATGGTCGTGTGTATTATAAAGGATAAAACATAATTGTTTTTGTTAAAAATAGATAGCAAAATTCTCTCTCTCATTTCAACTCACCAATACTCATGAAAGTCGAAAGTCGCGTATATAATATCGGGGCTGTTATATTTGAGCACATGGTTTCCGTACGCCTCCCATATGATGCGCTCGCGACCTTGTTGTTCCACTAAATTGACGATACACACTTGCTTGTACATTTCTAACTCCTGTTCGAAGTGTTTCTTGAATGCCGTGTGAGATTCATCTTCGGCTGTTTAAAAAAAAATTAATTAGAAGAAAAAAAAAATGGGAATTTTCAGCTGTTGTGATGGCGTACATTTCTAATACTCCAATCTCATACCGGTAGACCAGTGTGTCATAAAAGGCGAAAGAAGTCGCGCGTGTGGTAGGGCCTAATATTATAAAATTATTATTGAGACAGTGACATAATTACTGGTACTATTATATGGCCATCTAATGTACAGGGGTCTCTTCTCATAACTGAAGAGGTTTAGAGCATACTTCACCACGCTGCTCCAGTGTCGATTGGCAGAGGGGTTAGTGGCCAACCCAAGTCCCGGAAGTTTTATGCTGGATTATAACATTGTTTTAAAGCCTTAGTACTCGCGATAGTACTGAACATAATGGTTATACTCTAGGGACAAAATGACCAAGCACGAATACTAAATAATGAATACATTAATAGGTACGTATTATAGTTTATCCATTACATATCATAATCATAATATCAATGTCAATTTGTTCCTTTATACATAGATGAGAAAACTAAAGTTAGATAATGTTTTAATGGGTTTAAAATACGCTATTACATGAAAATGTCACCAATCATAATAAAATAGTTTTAAACACATATTACTAGCACTAGAAGTCGCCGGCGCCTCCGTCCGCGTAATTTTCCCGTTTCTGGAATATTTTATTTTGCTGCTCCTCTCCTATTCATCATAGCGTGATGTTATATAGCCTTTAAGGTTCCTCGATAAATGGACTATCTAACACTAAAAGAATTTTTCAAATCGGTCCAGTAGTTCCTGAGATTAGCACGTTCAAACAAACAAACAAACTCTTCAGCTTTATAATATTAGTATAGATTACTTACTCCTATCAAGACGCGGCGGTGGTCGGAACTTGTATTCGGGCTGACTCCAAAAGATCGGGACGGACCCACGAACCTACAATAAAATTATATAAATTTAATTAACCTTGCCTACATTTCTCTTTAAATCCTAAAAAAAAATTTTCAAACGGGCACTTAAAATAGTCGGTGACCAAAGCCTTATAAACATACTAGACAACGCCCGCAGCTTCGCACGCGGAAGAGTAGTTAAAAAATATTGGATTTATCCCAAGGGAACCTAAAATCGGGATAAAATCTATGTCTATGTCCTATTCCTGGATGCAAACTATATGTGTGCCAAGTTTCAGCTTAATCCGTTCAACGGTTTGAGCGTGAAGGACTTACAAACATCCAAACATCTTTACAAACTTTCACATTTATAATATCAGTAGGATGACGATGATAATATTAGTATGATGTCATTTGACGTCTATTTAAATATTTTTAAAAAGACCTGTGTAATCAGGCCAAATATCATCATTAGCTTATATTCATAATATAGTAGGTACGTTACCATCAAAAATGCGTTCAACTAAAACATGAACCAAATTAACGTGTTAATAAATTAAGAGTACAAATTAAAATTGTACTCATGTGAGTTAATCGTCGGGGCGTATCATGAAAGTTTTATTATATAACGCCACAAAGCAACCCGCATGGTTACACTTTCGCTGACGAGAGTTGTTAGCAATAATTACTTATATTTTAATATAATATAAAAACACAGCGCACGTGTTTTTTGCGAGAGTCTAAGGATTGGGTTCTTAACTTGGCTTGGTAATTACTCCCATGAGGGTAAATCAGCTATTTTATGGACATAACGATGGACCGAATTACTAGGATTGTAAAATAAAAAAATACTTATCTATTTTGTTTCTTTTGATAACATTTCAAGACGGGGTAAAATTAGTTTTTCTCATAGGTCACAGGGGTAACGATATTTAAAAGGTTAGAAACCACTGTTTTAGAGAGACCGGGTATGGTTTCGAATCGCAGTTAGACCTGGCAGGTGGTGCTGATGTCGAGATACTTCCAGGGACCAGCCAAACTGATTAGTTATTTAAACGTCGTCATAGCAAAAGTTGTCCGATATGAAGAGCATTTACTAACGGTACATGAAAATTTAACGTCAAAAATAACTGATATTGAAAACTAAGGGATTTTCTAAACTATAAGGAACAGAACAACGTCTGCCCAGTCTTCTAATACAACATATATTTTTGTTTCATAAATCCCTCGACAACGACTTTGATCCTTTTTATTCTGAGCATAATATGGGGATCATAAGGTATGCTCCTTTCAAATCCTGACAGACTTGCGATGGATACAGTTACATACATACACACATTCATACATACATACATATAGTGATAGTAATCAATTACCTGTACAAAAGAAGCTCGGTGGATGCTATCAGAGCATATGATGGAGACTATTTGTTCTGTTTCCACATAGTTGGCTACCTTACCGCCCGGCTCTATACCACGTCGGTTGTACCTTTAACATAATATGAAACACAATCTTAAAGGTAACATGTTTAATTGATCATACTTTAAATATATCAACTTTGAAGTATAACGATCTAAGCAGAGAACACATTGGGTGCGTTCAAGTTTCACGTAACGAAATATTTTGAAGATTTTTGAGCCTCCCTTCCCACCCATGTAACGCGCCGTAACATTTTTCTGTACTCCGCCTTCCCCTCCCAACGTTATGTTACTACCAAATAACCATTTTTACGTAAAAATGTTGCCATTTTGCAGACTTGGGAGATATATATTCCCCAGTTTAAAAAAGAATGTTACGTAACGCGTTGTTCGATCTCTCTCCCACCTATGTAACGCATCATAACATTTTACAAGACACCCCCCAAATTGCGTAATACGTAATACTTGAACGGTCCTAAACGGGTACTCACGATTTGTTTATTTTACACCGATATTTTAACCCAGTTGCATGGAACGTGGTCACGACAAGATAACGGTGTAATAAATCATGACTACCCGTTATAGTTTAAAATTTGAATAAGGTTCCTTATATTATTTTTTCAGTACGTTGTTGATTACATAACATAGGTAATTAAACAAACTTCAATAAACTGTTAAGTAAACCATATTATTTTTTCCATTCATGTTATTAATCCACCTATACTAATGATACATTAAAACTCATACGAACACAGTACTTGAACTCATTTTCACTGCATTTAGCTCTTGTATGGTCAAGGCTATACACGAAGTACTCGAAAACGCAAACCACTTTAATATTTTTTCGCTACACATACTATAATTAGATATTTACTGTACTTCTATATCAGACATGTTATGTTCTGTGTATAGCATATCTTAACAGTATATGACAGAGTGAAATAAATTAATTGAAACATTCAGAAGTTTAGACGTATACTACATACATACTTATATGTAATGGTAATAAAAAAATACTACTAATATTTTATGAATTAGTCACCGTTATAGACACAGTTATAGATAGGTAAGTACATGTTATAAGATAGCACTACTATTTTCAATCTATCGATCGATAGAACATTCTATTTTTGACACACCTATTTTTAGTTATGTCTCCTCTATATTAGCACACTAGTAACATACCTATGGGCACAGAGTAGTTGATTAAAAAATAAATATTGTTATAACATAATATGATGCATAGAGTATTGTGAAAAAAACAGACGTATGAGCACAATAACAATCACAAACAATGTCACCCATTTACAGAAACAAGTGAAAATTGTGATGCGACTGTTAGAATTGAGGCCGCAATGTATGAAAGTATATTACAATCCCAGTGGAGTACAATGGATGAGTTGAATCAATACTAGCTTTGTTAGGGAGAGGTTTTTAGCTCTCATAATATGAAGAGAAAAAGTGTTATTTAAATGTAGAGTGTAATAACAGTAGAAGCTGTTGTAATAATTACCAAAAAAAAAAAATTTCCAAAAATGATCACGATTCTAACGTTTTCGCTGCAGTACACTTTCTTTTTTAAAAGAGAATGAAAGTAGAACTGCAAATGATTATAGTCATTGTTATGTATAGTCCGTTTTTTAAAATTGTCTTCTTTTTAAAACAAAAAGATTAATTCTCAAAGTACTTTTTGCGAAAGAGAAGAAATCATTGAAACATTACTGGAAAATTGTGAATGGCGTGAAAATGTGTGATTTACGTTACCAGGTATATGTAAAACTGCGTGCTAAATAGGGCAAATTAAAAAAATGGACTGTTGCCCGTAGACGATCAAGCGGCTTCTCAAACTATACAAGTTTGACGAGAAAGTGTGATCGTGTTTAATTTCCTCTCCTAGTATAGGATTTTGTATATAGTAATTTGATATAGTATTTTGAGGATAAAAAATTAAAACAGGCATTTTTTAGCTTAACGGGTGGGTATCAACTATTGTATCAAAACCACATGCTTGGACAAAATAAAGAATTTTGAACGAAAAAAAATGTGTTATTGCAGACTAAAGATAGACAATTTTCAATTACAACCTCGTTTCATATCTCCTTCAATGATTCATACACCGTTACATTTTTAATCAGTTGAACTGTTCTACAAATGCCTGCTAACAATAACTCACGAGAAAAACTACACAAAATAACTCTTTCCATTTCAGTAGTTACAAAAACCTGTAAAACCTACATCCATTCGGTTATTCTTACGATTTAAGAGCTTCCATCCCACTCGGTGTATAAGTGTGAAGTTTTATCACAATAGCGGAGAGACGCTACAATACAAGTTGCTACCTCGCAACGTTCATTTGTTCCAGAAAACTCTAGAGTGGAATGACGTCATGTTTTTAAAAAAACTGGCAAGTTCGTACACTTGCATCTGCTATAGGAACGTATCTATACTATACTAACAATATAAAGCTGAAGAGTTTGTTTATTTGAACGCGCTAATCTCAGGAACTACTGGACCGATTTGAAAAAAATATTAGTGTAAGATAGTCCATTTATTGAGGAAGGCTATAGGCTATATAAAATCATGCTAAGATGAATAGGAGAGGAGCAGCAATAAAAATTCGAAAACGGGAAAATTACGCGGGTGGAGCCATGGTAATTTTACGCGAGTCATAATGAGCTGTGACTTCGCTATTAGAAAAAAATTGGTACACATTACTTATTTCCATTAAATTTTAATTTTATTTAACTATTCAGTAAGGGTTTTCAGAAAGGTAGATAATCGGAGGCTTTAGGACAGTTTAAAAATTTCCGACAATTAGGTTCAATCCTTTTTCTAACCCTCACTGGAGTAGCGTGGTAGAATAGAGTATTCGTATGATCTAAACCTCCTCAGTTATGAGGAGACGTGTGACACTGTAGAGACCATTAGGTAATGGGATAAAGTCAAATCCAATAACGTAGGTAACATCATTGGATCTTAACTTCATAATGGACCTAAAATCTTTACACAAACTATATCTCCTATCTACAGTTATGCATACATATCTAAAGAGCTTTCAACCCACTTTGCGCGACTGAAATGTTTTGGCACAAAGCAAAGCGTCCTTCTACGTTCATTTGCTCGAGAGCGGAACGTGCGACTTTGTAAGGAACGTGTCCAGATGACATGCACTAATACTTAGTAACTCTTCGTCAACTGCACTACGTTTGACTGAACTAATTGATTTAAAGTCCGTTTTAAGGTTCAGTACCTACCTAAAAGGTAAAAACGGAAACATTATACTAAGCTACCGTTGTCTGTCTATCTGTCTGTCACCAGGGTGTATCTCAGAACCGTGATAGGTAGAAAGCTGAATGTATTTTTGTTGCCGCTATAACATCAAATACTAAGAATTTGTCGATCTGGACCGATTTTGACGGAACTTTCACTGGTAGATAGCTGACGAAATAAGAAGTGACTTAGGCTATTTTATATTATTACTAGACGTTCGCCCGCAGCTTCGCCTGCAGAAGAGTAGTTAAAAAACATATTGGATTCATCCCAAGGGAACCTAAAATCGGGATAAAATATATCCTATGTCCTATTCCCGAATGCAAACTATCTGTGTGCCAAGTTTCAGATTAATCCGTCTTACGGTTAGAGCGTGAAGGAGGGACAAACATCCAAATATCCAAACATCTTTACAAACTTTCACATTTATAATATTAGTAGGAAGTAGGATTTTCTACTTTCGTTTCCGCATACGTGTCCCGAAGCAAAGCTAAGCCGGATCCACTAGTATGTTAAAAATCACAATAAATACCTATATTTATTCACCGTTAACTAAGGAACTTTGTGTTCAAACATATCTACTGCACATATTAACGACTACACATGAATGCGAGTAATTCGATCCGTTCTCGCAATTCACCCTTGACCGCGATCCACTAACCGGCAGTCAATTGGAACACCGGACATCCACACCAAATATCCTAATTGGCTTCTGACGTAACTGCATCTCGATTGTTAAATACTATCTATCTATATACATAATAATAATGAAATTCAAAGTTATGGGCTCAGGGGGTATATGTAATTTTATAATGTTTCTTCTTATTATGGCTATAGATTTAACTTAAAACCATACGGAAATGGTTGACACTGACAAGCAAAAGATGATACGATGAGATATCAACTTCGAGATGATGATAATTGGTCATGGTCAGCGAAACGTTATCGAAGAAGAAAGAATGTTATAATATGAAATAATGCATAATTCAAATTCATAGATTTCATTATAAGCATTACATTTTTATATTGACCTTACAACAGCTTGTTCATAACATTACGAACATTAAAATAAATATTACAAATTAATAATCTGTAATCCCATACTATAATTTGAGAAAACTGCCAATATTAAACCAATAATAATACTTCCTCATGTAAAGGTCAAACTTTTGGCACGGGTCTACCATAAAAGTTCCAGATCATTAAGTATTCCAAGAAAATGCGCGTGGGAAGAACGAACTTCGTGTCTCTTAACCATTAATATAGGAAATAGCCTTAATATTTTTAGTTTCATATTTTGCCGTCGTTGACGAGTTATTATAAGTTAATATTATACAATGTTACAATTATACAAAACTGCCGCAACGTTTGTTTAGTTCTACGTTTCACTAATTTATTGACCTAATAAAAATAATATAAGATTTTAAAACCATCATTTTTTTCAATAAAGTCACGGATTCCCTAAAAATCGAGTTATCTTTTTGGCGCAAAAAGAAATAAAAAACTGTAATGTATATTTTTTTACTGTGTTTTCACAAGAATGACTAAAGTTCCAAGTTGCAAAATAAGTCTTGAAGCAATTAAAAATGCCACACATACACAGCCCCATACCAGGATTCCCTGTGTCAGAGGTGCCATGGATAACACATATAAACAAAGGACTCACATAACACTGAGACCGAAAACAGAAAATAAAATTCACTATCCTAATTTCCACCTCACTGGGATTTGAACCCTGGACCCATTGAATGGCAGTCCCGCGCACAGTAACTACTACACTATACCGGTTAATATATATATGTTAATATTATTATACAAATATTAGTGTCCAAAATATAACTTACCTAGTCCCCGCCTGATATCTAGATCTCCTAGATATGATGCCCAGGGTAAAAGTTTCATCACAGGAGCTTGTGGTGCTTAAAGACTCGGTATTCAGAGGGTTGACATCAGCAGGCTCTACAGCTATTTGTGAGAGGTGGACGTAACCCTGGATTACTGGCAGAACCCATTGGTCACAATCTGGACTCTGTGGATGACCATTGTATCAAGAAACGGGCAACTAATATTACTTCTTATAAGTAATACAAGCAGAAAATGAAAATATACTGTACGTTGTCATATATAGAGTGACGTATTTAAGCAGCACTTCCACTATGCAAATACATGATAAAATAATTAGTTCTCATAGTTTATCGCATTGATAGACTTAACGAAAGTTGGTCTTTAAATTATTTTACATTGCTAATACTGTTAGAAAATAGAGGCATTTAAATTTAGGCTAATTAGGGAAATGCAAATTAATAGGTAAAGGTTATATATGACCCTGAATTAAAATTAATGTTAATTATTTAACACTGAAACTGGTACCATTCACAAAAACCAACTAATGATATTTTGTACCAATAAGTTATGATAACCACAATGATGATGATGATCAATCAAAATTGATCTTTATTGCTAGAACTGAAAATACAAAACTGAAATACTCTTACCTCCAAAGCAATAATATCTTTCAGCATATGTTTGTTCCAGAAGAACCTGTCATCTACATGTTTCCACCATCTTGTTATATCGGTCACTGGCTTGCAACATCCTTCCTCTGTTTCTAGAATCTTCTCAATTTCATATTGGCGCTGTAGACTATTTGTCAGGTCTAATGTTCGAGAGTAATAAAAACTGTCTGAATCGTCAAATATCTTTGTTAGCTCGTCAGTGAGTCGCTTTTCAAAACGTTCGGCTACTTTAGGGTCCCTTTGTTTTTTAACTGTCTGTTTCACCTAAAAGTAATTGGTCCAGTAAAAATATTTTCTTCAAAACCAGTTATTAAGTTACAATATGGTATGATTATTAGCTAGTTTTAATTTATATTACTTATTTATTTATATTACTTAATCTGAACATTAAAGAATACACATTACAAGTTTGTGGTATTGGCACAAATTGTAATCCAATTATAGTAAGATTTGATACAATATTTACAAAAATTAATTATTTTGAAAAAAAATTGTAGATGTTTTTATAAAGTCAACTTTAACAACATTGTTTATACCTGTGTAGCTGCTTGCTGAGTTGTAGTTTTAATTGTGTTGCTGACATTTTTAACAGCGCCTACAGTTTTGTTAAGAAAGGCAGAATTCTCAAAGAGACGAGCCCCCATTTTCTTGTTGATCAACTTATTTGCAACTGTAGTTGAGGAACCATGCTTTGTGCATGGACAGAGATCTACTTCTTGATTCGTAGCTCCCATATTCAAGAAACATACTGATTTGATTTTATAAATTGTGTGATGGAAATATATTTGACCAACTGTTGCAGTTTCTTTTATTATCATCAATCTTGGTTCAAATATGTTCGTATGCTCTACCTTGCCTATTATACCCTCTGTTATTCCTAAACATTCTATGTCTTCGATATCAGATAGATCCCATGCTAAAATATAAAAAAAGTTTAACTTTATCCAAAACGTATTTTTTTTATCGAAGTATTTGTGATCCTGCGGCTTTTAATAGTTCCATAACCTCTCCTTTAATAAAATAAATATGTTAACCAATATTTTATACAACAAAAAGAAGAGGAAAATAAATACCTGATCGCACTGAAAAAGCACCAGTGAATCTATTCCACCACAAGCTTGATTCATTTCTAACAAATATATAATACTGTTCTGACCTAAACAATTCCATTTTTTATACTATTTATTTCACGATCACAGAATTTACAATATATTTCATGATGTTTATTGTTGTTGTAATTTCTAGGCAATTTGACGTTTTCTACTGAATTGAGGGGAGGTCCCCGGGAGGAGCGGCGACGGAAACATTTCAATTTTGTGTTTCTTAAGTTGGCTGTATTGTACAGTAGTACCCATTTCATTTTACGTTCGAGGTAAATCTAGTAAACTGGGTTGTGTGATACTATTTTCACTATAATTTATATGTTATTTTTGTAATTATTTTAAAGTATTTGATACTGACTGATAGAAATTAAATAATGGTTACTATATGATTTTCTTTACAGTATCAAAATATAGACGTAACTCCCAATTTACATTTTGCGAAACAAAACTTTTGTGAACTACAAAAAAGACTAAATCTTTTTCACATTACTTAAATTGAAAATACACAAGTAAAGAACTAAATGATGACATTCATTGGGTGCTACAAACGTAAAACGGAATGTAATTGACGCCAAAATTAGCTGTCATGTTGGTAATGGCTGCCACTTCCGGTCCATTATATGTCCAATTTTTATGAGATTTTATGTTATTTATCCCGTCGAACAAAGATTTTTTAAGGATAAATGGATTGGCAATTAACTTGCCGAGTATGTCTAGAGAGTGGAGATATGGTATCCCTGTTCGATTGGGATGAAAATAATGAACAACTCGGCGACAAGTATACCTACTGCTGCGGCGTGGAGGTATGGAAAAATTAACACAAAATAGTTGCGATGGCCACCCTATATATTTTTTCATACAATAATGTTGCTATATTGTTTTAATTGTAGCGATTTTGTGATTTTTTACTGACATCCCAGAGTTTTGTAGTTTTTGGAAGTTCAAAATTCAATTTGGTAAATTGTGAATTTATTTTCAGGTGTCTAAAAATGATTCGTTACCGACGCTAATATGTTTGAATTGCGTTGATCGTTTAACATACGCGTATCAATTCAAGCAACAATGTCTTTCTTCGAACGAAACTTTAAAAGAATGTTTACAAGAGTTTTTGAAAACATCGGCAGCAGTGTCAGCCAGTCGGCCCGATGCAGGTATTTATTTTTCATTTATACATGAACTGAACGTCTTTTATAATATTAACGAGTTTAGACACCCAACTTACATACATATTTGTACACTCTAAATACTTAACAATGCTATTTGTCAAGATAACCTTAGCAGTATAGCTCCTATACCCAAAATTTTCAGCTAGCAATTTTTGACAAACAAACCAAAATGACATTTCAGTATCAGGAACAGAAACAATAACTATAAAGCAGGAGAATGGGTTACTACTGCAGTACGAGTTGCCCGTGGAGCACGACCCACAGGCCCAATGGACCAGGACCCTTATGAAAACCCCCAACAGCTCAGTTGTGGCCAAGGCATCTGGTCCGAGGAAGCGAGGAAGACCGAGAAAGTACCCTAACGAGCAGGGTGCTATTGGTAACACTACTTACTAAACCTATGATATATAATGGAGAATCAATAAGACATTGTTCTACAACATATTTTGTCTCTTATATTTTTGTTGATATCTCAGATTTTCACATTGGGTACTCTTAAATTTTCATGTACCTAGATAAATTTTGTCACATTGGTCTTTTGAAATATCTTGATGATACAATAAGGATTTATTTACATAATAAATACCATAATATTCCTACTTTCAATGGACTGTATTTGTCGCTCAGATGTGTCACCATACCAACGGAAGAAGCCAAGACCGGCTCAAAAAGAGCCAAAAGCTCTGACCACCCTCTTGGCATCAGGATCTGTGGATCTGAAGGAGGAACCTGCTGATGATGAGCCTTATGATGCCGAGGGTATGCATAAGAGGCTTCCCGAGTCCAATACTGGCTTATTTCACATATAAATCTTTAATATTACTAATTTTCTTCAGTGCTAGTTATAATATTTGGTAGATTTTATATGTAAGAAAAGCAAATAACTTACATAAAATTTAAGTAAATGCTTAACTCTTAGCCAAGGTTTTGATTTTTTCTTTAGTTATTGTCATAAATGTTATTAAAGATAGTGATAATATTTAATCCTATTTTTAGCATTTGATGACCCTGACTTCGAACCGGGTGGTGAAGATGCTGATTCAGAGCCAGAGGTGAAAAAAGAGGTAAATCTTTGTGTTATTTCAGTAAATACACAAAGAATGTTATACTAATTAAATCCAAGACTAAGGATTCATAGCTTAACTAGGATTCTCAACATTCTTCATCCATATTTTTGCTTTATATCTAGGGTTTTGGGTTCTATGGATAATTTAAATAGAAAAGGACACACACCCAGACATCTAACAAATTAAAATTCATAATTCAAATTATGTAATTTGACATGCCCCACTGAGAATCAAATCTAGGACTCATCTTAAGGCAGTCTGGCATTTTAAATATTGCACCAAGGTGTCAGTAATTATAATAGTGCAATATACCTAGATATGATTAAATCTTATAATTAAATTTTAGCCGTTGACACCAAAAAAGCGTGGACGTCCACGGAAGAATATGATGCAACAACTGGAGCCCAAGACCAAAACTGAACCAGCCGAGGATGTACTCCTCACGGAAACCATCATGGCATTCTCCGAGCCAATACCGGAACACATCCTCAATCCTAAAGTAAAGAAACCAAAGAAGAAAACTCCTCGACAACGGAAGAAATATATTTATGAGAAAACGTAAGCTTATTGTTATTAGGGCTGTTAGTAGATTAGTAGCTCCTGTTACTGATAGATGTCAATGAGAATAGGAGGAGTGTTGATTAATTTTTTAATAAAACTATGCAATTTATTATTATTCTTAGTGAAGTTTAGACTTGTTAGTAAATATTAGTAGTACGGTTGGTAATTGTTAGTATTTGTCCCAATCAAAATTGGTCAAAAGATGCGTTGCTACACCTAAGGACAAAGTAATGTGTGTGTAAACTTTAGTATTGTTTATTGACAGACACATTTGCGAGACATGTGGGGCTGCGTTTAATTCCAATTCGTCGTTGCAAGCCCACATCAGAAGGCATCTTGGCATCAAGCCATTTGTGTGCAGGTATGTTGAATGTCTTAATAGTATAGAACAGTTGTACAAACTGACAAAATCAATTATTAGTGATAGAGGCAGTACATTAAGTATGTTCATAGTAAGAAAACAAATTTGTCAAAAACAGAAAATATGTGTATCAGTTTACATACACACACATACACACTCACACATATACACACACGTCCAGACCAGATACGCACTCACATGCGCATATACGCACAATATGCGTATACCTCATTTTTTTCGTCGTGATTTAAAAAGTAAACAATCTTACAGTGTCTTTTTATTGTAAGACAGACACAAATTAAAAAAAATTAAAGAATAAACAATAATTTAATGTTAAAATAAATTTCTGTATACTTCTAAATATTTTTGTTTATTAATTAAATAATTAAAAGTATTACCAAGATTGTTTACCTTTTAAATCACGACGAAAAACACCAGGTATATACTCAAACGCACATATACACACATCGACACGTAGTTTTAAATTTAAACTAAAACTGTATTTTATTACATAAATTAATGTTATAATCGTTTAATACATTTTTGTATGTCTATGTGTCCGTGGTGTAGCGTGTGCGGCTACGCGTGCGTGTTGAACATGGAGTTGCGGCGCCACATGATGCGCCACACCGGCGTGCGCCCGTACAAGTGTCGCGTGTGCGACAGACGCTTCGGAGACTTCGGCAGCCGACAGAAACATGAGAGGTCAGTGTGTGGGGGGGGTCTCTAGGGGGTTTGTATGTGTGTGTAAGAGAAAGAGAGAGGACTGTGCGTGCGTCTCTGTGTATGTGGGTGTGTGTATATGATAGTGGCGTGGCTAAAATGATGATGAAAATGTATGTGTGTTTTCTTCAATCTAGACGCACTGTTTCATATAAAAAATAACTTCAAAACTTGCCTCTAAACATGCTTCTCTTTCTCTATCTGGTTGAAATAGAAATACATTAAAGTAATTTCATACAGTTATAGTGTAAAGCTAATTTTGCACCATCTAAAAATATAAACATTTTACGCACATGTGTATCTCTTCTATAATAGTGTTGTTATATTGCAGGCTGCATATGGGCCTCCGTCCGTACCAGTGTTCGCTGTGCGGGAAAGCGTTCACATACTCGTACGTGCTCACTAATCACATGCTCACACACACTGGAGAGAAGAAATATTCGTAAGTATTTTCATTTTATTATTAGTAGTATTTAATAACTTTTTTGAATCAAATATATTGTAAGGGATTTGTATAGATTGGTGTTAGGAAAATTGGTGGATGTTTGACTCCTCAACTGTGGCTGTTTTGTGCAAGCACGGGTTACTTGAACTTATGTTAAACTAGGATTAATTTGATGCAGTATTTATATACCATAACTCTACTGTCTACAACCTCAACAGAAATTGTAGTTTAATTCATACTTTGTTTCTTAACTTTTTTGAAATTAGTTTCTGTTTCGAAAAGGTATTATCAGACAAACGACATAAGACACATATTTTATCTAATTATGTAATACAATAACTAATGTTTAATTACCATGTTATAATCCTAGGTGTGCCCCATGCAACAAGAAATTCACCAAAGCCCATCATCTAAAATACCACAACAAGGTACATCACAAGGACATCTACCACGAAGAGCAATTGGAGCAAGAGGCTAAGAAGATCAGACAACAACTGAACGTCAATAATCTCACCGGAGTCATCTCGGGACAGCTTGTCGATGGTACACTGCAGCTCATACAGGCACCATCTGAAGGTCAGTTCACGTTAAAATTATTTATTTTGTCTGTGGAACTAATACAGTACCCATTTACTGACAGACAAAATTTTAACAGGTTACTGGTTAGGTTGTAATACAATAAATTTACATTAATATTGTTACCGTATATTACCCTATACCCTACGTGATTACTGTAGACTTTGCAAGGTTGCAACTAGTATAATCTTTGGGGGAGTGGGGAAAAGTTGGAAAGGAAATTAAATTAGGTTGAAAAATGATATCATAATACGCGATATTAGTTTCAAACAATGCGCAAAAACATATTATATGTGATAAGTTCAAAATATATTACAACTTGTTCTATCTAAAGGGTAAAATTTAGGGGTGTTTGAGGTTTGTTGTAGACTTATTAATGCAGGTTTTCCTTTGTCTACAATAACATTTTCTGTAAATAAGTCTCTGTTTGGTAAACTATTTATGTGATTGTATATACAGATGGTGAGCAGGACCCTGATCAGATGCAAGTAGTTGAAGAGGAGAACGGGGACAGTGACCACAAGGAGACCGACAGAGCTATAGCCGGCATGGAGGGGGTGAGTTGGGGTTAATGACTACTAATATCCTCACTATAATAGAGCCATTACAAACGTGCAGACTACGTCATCAATCATTTTGTCATATCTCTCGTTCACACTTATAGGTATAGGTATATCGGAACTCTCGCTGGAATGTGGGAGTGAGAGTTCCGATATACCTGTAAGTGTGAACGAGAGATATGATAAAATGATTGATGACGTAGTCTGCACGTTTGTAATGGCTCTACTATAACATCTAATGTTCTCACTAACATCTATTACTAACAAGACCTAATAACCAACTAACAGTCCTTCCTTAGCCCTACTCGAAGTTTGTTACGATGTCCATGGGCAGCAGCGGTTGGTGTTTGCTATCTTAAAACCATTAAAAAAAAGATTACCTCACTATGAATGGTGCAAGATTTTGACCAATATGTATGTATGTATATTATGCATGTATGTATTACTCCCATCACATAAAATGGTAACTGAAATGATCGTTTCTACTAATGATGATGATGTTTGGTTTCTATTATAAGTGCACCTTTTGAACTATTGTTTTGTTAAAGGTGCATGTGAGAATAAATTACGTTTTGTAGTAGTAATATTACTTGTAATATTATATTACGAGCTTGTCGCATATTATTATAAATTATGTATTTTTCGAAATATATCACGGGGTCCCAAAACCGACTCGCACTTGACCGTTTTTGACTCGCAAAAAAATTACATTATAATATTTTTTGCAGGTGGTCCTAGATGCAGAATTCTCAATGGAAGAAGATACGGAGTGATAGAAAAAACAGTTCCAATCTTTTGTATCTATCTTTGGATAGAGATGGGAAATCACAATGATAAAAAAAAGGAATATTAGGTTGTATGAAATAAGTACCATGTTATACATTTTGTTCATAATAATCTGACTTTAAAATTATACACAAAATATTTTTAAATGCATCTATTACGTAACGCAATTTGGGGAGGCGCTTGTTATGATGCAAAACATAAGTGGGAAGGGGGGTCAAACAATGCGTTACGTAACATTGTTGTTATTACATAAAAAACTAGGGAATATAATATGATTTTTTGTGTTTTTTTATGAATTTTTTTAAGTCCGAAAAATGGCAAGAATTTTAGATACAAATGGTCATTAGTAAGTTACGTAACGTTTAGGGAGGAAGACGGTGGTTACAGTAAAACGTTACGGGGCGTTACATAAGGG
>LGAG01000774.1:7355-26936 GCA_001278395.1 Lerema accius
TTATAAGTTCCTTAAGATACATTTTTGTATAAAAGCGGAGGTTTACTGGACTGAGTAATAGACTTTAAAATATTTTTTATTAAAAGGTACTTTCGTAAATAGTAATCAAGTGAGATTAAGTCATTTTCGTGCAATGAAAAGTAATTTCTGGAAGCAATACTAATTTGCTTTGGACATGCCGGACCAACTAACATCTAATTGTTTTAACTGACATAACAATACAATTATCTATTCAAAATAAAGATAGACTGACTTAAAAACTAATGCGTAAATAAATAAAAAGTACAATAAATACAAGACAACTCACAAGGAATTTTACCCATATTGACGATCATGACCTGGGGCACCCCGTTTTTGGACAACATCTCCTGGATGTACAGGAACTGGATGAGGGGATGGTCTCCCAGGAGGTACTCCTCGCGGCCGCAGACCTTCAGTACATAGTTCCGAGGGTGTTCCCCACGGATGTTCAGGGAATTGGCCTTCTTCCGGAGAACTGTTTCTATGTGCTGCTGAGGAGTATGGTCTACCGGTACCCTGGTGGTTGTGGATTGCTGAAATAATAGTAAAAGTTATTGCCGTGTCTTAACAAGTAACTTTATAAACTAACTATACTACAATTAACAAGTCCCCCGATATAACGAATAATTGAAGTTTTATTGAAGTTAAGTTTCATTAACTTTATTTAAGTTTCATTCCATTTTTATTCATACCTAAAGTGATCGCACACGTATAAATTAAACGCATCTTTCATTCTTATTTGTCAAAGTTGTCAAGACTATCCAATGTAAACATGCAAAAATATCTCCAAGTGTACAATATGTCTCGGAGCACGACAAAACTAAGTAATGTACCGTTTGTTCCCGTAGGATAACATACTAAATTATCTGATTTAAATTATCAAGTAGCAATATTTCGGGTGTACGTATTTAAGCACAGGTTTACCGAAGCGAAGCGAGGGCAGGAATGAAGTGTAAAAAATAAAGACATTTCAAACCATAAAATACTAAATTAAAAGGAATATAATATTGTCAGTTTGAGTTCGACACATGTCACACGTCAATATCATAACAGAAATTGCGTTACGATGTTGAAATCAAAGTTTAATCTCCAACAAGATAAAGAGGCCGTTGAAGAAGAAGGCCTCATCTCTCCGTCGGCTATCCAGCGTAAGAGCGAGGAAGTACAAGGAGAGCATGGAGAACTTGGAGAACACGCGGAACATGAAGAAGCTATTTTTGAGGAAGTACCCATCTTGTTCCCCGAGAGAAAACTCAATAAATCGGAAGTCAGCATCCGACTCAGTCTACTCGGGAAAGTAGCTGAAGGCGACGGGTAACAAACATCATTTTATATGTAAATTAATCGTCGAAATCTGCGTCTCAACATAATAGCTACACTTGTAATAACCAATTTTTTGAGTTAGTATTGTTTTATTACTGAATTGATGAGTAGAAGGTTCATATCTAACAATCTGTTTAGGGCAAACTTGCGTTTTTTAGAAACCAACTGCATTAGAAAGTCAAAACACAACACAACACAATATACATGTAAGTATATGTATATTAGCAGTTTGTAAAAGACAAAATATTTTTGTTACAGATACACCTATCTAAAAGCAACGTGTACAGGGATGAGCCTTACGGACATATCAGCTTTGAAAGCGTTCACACACTTGCAATTCGTAGATGTATCCAACAACAATTTGAAATTGAATGACTTGCAAACAATCACGGAACTACCGTTCTTAGTTTTGCTTAACGCAGAGAAAAACTATTTGAAATCAGCTGCGTTGAAACGAATGAAATACTTACAAGTTATTATAATGAACTATAACGATATTTCATCAGTACAGGACGTATATCAACCAGAATTGAGCACCTTGGAAGTTGGGTACAATAAAATCTCAAGAATTTACTTCGAAAGCAAAATGCCTACGATAAGATGTCTCGATTTTCGATACAATTTAATTAATAATGTCGCCGAATTGGATTTTCCTAACTTGGATAGCCTTTATTTAGCGGGGAATAAGATAACAAGCTTGGTCGGTTTGGAGAAGCTAGATAATTTGAGAGTGTTACACGTTAGAAATAATCCGATAAAGCTGCTGTACGGCTTCGAACCTAACATGAAGAAACTTCAATACATCAATTTAAGAAACTGTAAAGTTTCTACATTGAAACAAGTGAAAAAATTAAGGGTGAGCTTTTTAATTTACCTTTAACCAATAATGGTCTAAAAACCTCAATAACCTCTAGATATATGAAAGAATAATGCTACATGTAGATTTGCTTCTCGGTTTGAAGGCAATTAATTGAAGTCAATTACTAATTGATTCACAATTCATTGCTTCCCCTTCGCAAATATTCGATAGACGCCGATTGCTATAGCTATAGACGGATATAAGTGACATGTATTTTCACAATATTTGCGGTAATTTTTACAAAATGTTTAATTTGATAACATTATAATCACAAAAGACGTGCCATTCTAATGTCTAATTCAGAGTAATTTGTATATATATCATCATATATCATACTCGTATTTTTATATCCATCAACATGAGTAAATTCATGATATTTGTTTTATTGGCAGTGTCTCACTGGATTGGAAGTTTTAATAATGAAAGGCTGCCCCTACATGGGAGGTACGGGGGAGGAGGACGCAGAAGTCCCCGGTGGTGAGGAAGACGACGCTGAACTGAGGGTGGAGATGATAGCGTCACTTCCTCGGCTTAAGAGGATCAATAAAGGAGTTATCACGCCCGAGGAGAGGTATTGATGCTTACAGTTGTCTGAATGTTAAAGTTTTGCGAGATGACACTCCAACGACAATATATATTGTTGTTAAATATGAAAATGGTACTGCTGCTGTAGTTGTCGTGGCAGTGTTGTCATTATGTTCTATGGAGACAGTCCATTGTCCTATACCAAATGAGTTACTAATTGACATTTAAAATGTAGTTTTATGAGTTAACTAATATTCCACTAATCGGAATTGGGACTACGAATATTTATCCATGTCTTGAATAACCAAAGTCAAATGGTATCCAGTATAAATTACTCGTTTATTTAATTATATGTTTTTTCCCTTAGAACTGAAGCCAATGACCTAATGAAAGTGTGGCTGGAAGAGGGAGAAAATGATGAAGAAGAAGTTGATGAAGAACAAAATGAGGAAGATTCAAATGTAGAATAACAGAGTATTTACTCTGGAACACATGGAAACTATTACTCACAACATAGAGTAGATAAATAAGTAGGTTCTACATATTTTATAGTTACTTGCACAATTTTGAACTATTCTATGTAGGTGACTGTTTATAAAATATTATTGCATATTGCATAGCAGCCTAGTGTAAATGTGGTACTTGGTATCATGAAAGCTTAGTTAGATAATTAGTATTTGCCTTAATAAATGAGCATAAATATTATAACTTGCGTTTTATTTAATGAATAATATTTAAAAGTGCTTAGATGTAAGGTCTTTAATTAAATAAGAAAAAATAAGCCTGACAGAAATATATCGGCTTCTCTTACATCAATCAATTGTTAAATAAATAACAACCATGATGGTTTGAAATAAAATAAGGCAAAAAAACCTCAAGACAAATTTTTTTCAACTCAGCTTTTTCCCCATACCATGTTCACATCCATACATATTACCTCCACTGACACAATTAACCAACAAATTATATAATATTAAAAAGCTTTAAATAGTGTACTAACAGGAAAAAATATTTTTGCTAAAAGGAAACCCCACCAAACGATATTGACACTTTATTTAGAATGTATACAAACATACATACCTCTGTGTTAGTAAACTTATTGACGAGTATGAAGGTATTGTTATGGAGATGACTTCTTAGAGTTTCAGGCACTGCAGGATGGTCTGCCAACCGTGGTGGACAATGGTAACGCAGTAGGTCTAGAGGTGTGCTTGTTGATCGTTTGAAAAGACTTGCTTCTGCTAAATATCGCATTCTCATCCGAAAGTCATTGACCTCTGAACTTCTAAGATTATCAAACTCATTCAAACCTGAAATAATTGACTTTTATATATTTATGCCTGTAATCAATTACTTTTACATAGGAGATTTAAGAATGTATAATATGCTAGTCAATTTAATGACCATAGACTCAAAAAAAAAGTGTTGAAGTAACTATTTTCCTATTCGTTTTATATAATTTTGTTTTTTTCCTTGCATAATGAAATTATCCTTTTGCAATACAGATAATAAGGTTTCCCCATTTGGAAAATTAACAAAATAAGTTTATTAATTATACACCATTCTATAAATGGTAATTTTTAATAAAGGACATTGTCATAAACCTCAATAATAACATTATAAAAGCATAAAACCTCATTTAATTGACGTCATAGTAGCTAAGTAGGCAGTAACACTAAATATATAGGAGTTTGTTGTCATGGCACAGTTGTTTATTGATTTGATACAATTATTTTATTTCCCTATCACCTGTTTTATGGAGAATCCCAGTGAAGGGAGTGTGTCAATGTTTATTTATTTATAGATATTTCATTACAAACGAAGTTGATTTAAAGGGCTGTGCCTAGGCCTAGCATTAAATTCATTTTTTTTTCTTAAAAAGCTGGCAAATTAACGAAAAAAAGACTTAACAGCTATTTTGTACACTAATAGACAGCATACAATAATTTACCTTTTCCAATCAAATGACTGATTTGTGTATTTAATAATTGTTCTCCTGGCCTTTCTATAGACCTCTTAATGACTCTAAGTACCCCACATATAGGCCGAATGTCACGCAATCGTTTGTTTTCATCATCTACCTCTTCTGAGACAGCTAAGGAATTGACAAACTGAAAGATGTAGCCTGACATCTCCCGAAGCATCCCCGCAAGGGGATACTTTCCTGCTGCATCCCATAGCTCCTGAAAATACATTATTATTTTACCATATTCATTGAAAGATTATTTAGTGATTATTACTTTATTCAGATTAAACAATTGTTACACAACTGTTGACAATAAATGTCTTATACGAATCTCAAGCTATGCATGCAACTTGTGTGAGACAAACACTAAATGCATAGTATCTTTTATCTTAATTTAGTGATAGTGGTGTGGTAACTGTTAGTGTAATTTTGCATTTTTGGAAAAAATATTTTTATTTAAAGGTCAAAGTTGCAAAATTCCTTAAAAAGGGCTGAAAAAGAACCTTAAGTTTGATTACTAGAAAAATATTTGAATATCAGTTTCAAAATATATTTCTAAGGTATTACTGAACATTAAGAAATACCTAATACTATGTATGGTATGATATAATATTAAAAATAAATATTATCTTATTGTAATACATAGTTAATTCAATGTTTAATGCATAATAATTATTTATACATTAAGGAAAAATGTGTGTAAAATGTCAATAGCAGTCAACAATGATCATCGTGAGAGAATTACATCAATGATAAACAGGAAATGATATAAAATTGTGATGATACATTGTTGTGTTAGTTATTTTGTCTTTTATAAGGATATATTGAAAAAAAATTTTATTTTCTAACAAAATTAATCCAAAGATATGAAAAACAAGAATTAATAATTGAATTGAGATTGTTTTTATAAGAGAATAATTTTTATTAAATATTGAAATGAATTTCTCAGAAGTATTATAGGTATTCATGGTTGGTACAAATGTATGGAATGGTTAGTAATAAAAAAAGTAAGTAAAACTTGATGATTAAACATAGAAATATAGAAGCACAAAATTCTATTGTGAATGTTACTAGCTTAAACTAGCAATTCAGTTGTAATTATTGGAACTATGTTGGTTCTTGTTCAATATACTCTTCATTAATTTACTCACTCCTAAGGTATTAAATAAATCTTAATTTTTGTACTAATGAGCAAATCCTATGAAATTAAACTTTCATTTCTGTACTTATGATAATCCTTATACTTTGTAGTGTGTAAGTCAACAAAATAAAAGTTAGTAAATTTCTAAACCCACTGTTTTCAAGTTTATTTAATAAAATCTTAATACCTAACACAACATAAATAAAAACAGTAGGCATAGTTTCATTCTTCAAAACCATCTGTAACATAAACTAGCATCAACCAGCAAGTGGCAAGATCATTTGTAAACAATATGATCTACTTTCTAAAAAATAAGACTCACTTATCTGTGCACACATTACACAATAGTTTGACCCAGATCTCTAGAGTGCGTAGGAAACAATGTGTTGGCGAAATGAATGACTCATGCGGGACACTCCGTCTATCACTAACCTCCTTGACATCTTGCAAGGTGGAATCCCAGCTCACGGTAACGTCGAGGTACACGGAATTCGGCAGCAAACACGTCAACTCCACATAGTCGGACGGTGAGGACGTCCAGTAGTCCCACGTAAATGGGCAACTCGGTGCAGGAACCATTGTTTTGATACAATACTGCCCGTTTACTCCGATTACCCTCGATGCATTTTGTCACCTTTCACTCGTCACATAGCGACCCCGACGTCGCTTTCAACTGTAATCATCACCATCACCACGTTAGTCACTGATATTTTAACCAACGCGTTGAATCATAGCATTTCCTAGTATTTTGATTGGGGGGCAAATCGCCATTCGAAATGAAACTGTCAATAATGATATTACACAAACAACATGTTATTGTACGATTCGAAATTTATTTGTTTCATTACCTCAGCACAAAAACTTTACATAATTGTTTCAACTATACCAATTTAATTTATTCACTGAAATATGGTTCTCAGAAATAGTAAATAAAGACTAATTATTATTACGTACGTGCAACAATCTACTGCAAGTAGAAAAACTCGCTTAAAAAAGTTTTCAGATTGTCTATGGCTGAATTAGTTCTTTCTTGCATTCTATTATGTACTATAAATTATTGTACCGATGTACAATAAATCAATATTCATAAAATTAAAAAAAAAGAATTATATTACTAAAAAGTACAAATGATACTGCAAGATTTCACATAAAAACGAATTTTAACAACTAGAATAAAGGATCATAAAAATAAAAACGGGAATTAAATAATTTTTATAAAAAGTACAATAGTAATGAACGCAGAATAACCTTAAAACTTTCGTGTCAATGACATGACATTTGACAAATAATAACAAATTGAAATTGACAATTATCTCGTGATAAAATAAAAATTTCGCAACCAAACCGATTGATCTTAGAATGTTAATAAAGAGAAATTTATTCCAACCAAACATTTTTTGTCTTGGTTAATTAAATAAAAAATGTTTGAGCATTGGATTAGAGTACCAAGACATTACAAGGTTGCTGCGAATATTTTTAAGAAATTATCTACTGAAGGCGGCAGCGTTAAAACTTTGTTGTACAACTATAAACTTCGGCATTTTGTAAGTTTCCCAAATTGTTGTATATTGGACGTTTCACAAATTCAAATTTTAAAATTCAAAATCACTTTATCATTACCTATAGGTAACAAAGATACACTTACACAACAAAATAATTATTGCAATAAACTCAAGAAATATATAACGTTATCAATATATTTGCAGAGAACTAACGTGCTAATCCCACTTGTAGCAGAAACAGTGGAATGTGCTAATATTGATAAAATTCTTTAGGTGTCTGAAATTTAAAAAAAAACTGGTCTTGTCTTGACTTGTGACTTATGAAAGTTCTAATAGAAAAGAAATGACTTCCAGGCATAAGCCAACTTGACATCTTAACATCAAGCTGAATTGAAGACTGAAGGTAATATTCCGTTTTCTTTTTCCAGGTATAATACTGCATTTTAAAGACCATGGGTGACGGTGTCACTAATGAGGCCCCTCTTATACCACAGCAGACTAAATTAGCAGTACAGGCATTGGCAAATCTCTTTCTATACAGTGTGGCTATGTTCACACTGCCTTTTGTTGCCTATTTCGGCATTCATCATGTACTTACTGAATACTATCCAGTTGATAAATTCACTGTGACAGTGTGGTCTGTTATTGCTGCTGTTGTTGTGGTCAACATTATCATAATTTTGTATGCATATAAAGCATACCATGAGAAAGAATATGATGATGATGGCAATGAAATTGATCAGCATGCCTATAATCCAGCTCCGTTGACAGATAAAACAGCTTTGAATGCAAAACGAGATTAAAAACAACATTCCTAATATAATTGTTCTATTGTATTTGGGTACAATTAATGTATGATTAAATAAATTATTTCTTTTGTAAGATACCTCAACCATTTGATTGTAGTAGTTTGTCTAGAAATAAAATAAAGAAAGTAAAATGAGTGGATTGTTTTATTTCAAGTTAATAATGTAAATTTGGTGCATAATTCTATTATTAATTTAATTTTAATAAAAATTGCAGAGGATATGGATGGACATTACCATAATAAAGGGGTCTGCTATTGCTGCTGCTAAATTAGAGTGCTGTTGTACAATTAATTAATATTTTATAAAAATGAAATAAAAATATTTTTTTTCACGACACAATGCAATTTATCCTACAATAAAAGTTACATATAAAAAATAAAAAGTAACTATCAAAATCAGAAATGAAATAATTTTCATACAACGTTTATTATTATTTACGAACGCAGAATAACCTTAAAATTTTGCTTGTCTGTCGATAACATTTGACAAATTGTCATTGTCTCGTGGTAAACACTTGTCAGCTGAACTGATTGATTTCAAAATGTTTATCAAGCTGTATTAATTCCAATGAAATATTTTTGTCTTGTTAAATTAAATTGAAAATGTTCGAACATTCGATTAGAGTACCAAGGCATTACAAGGTCGCTGCGAATATATTTAAAAAAGTATCTACTGAAGGCGGCAGCGTTAAAACTTTGTTGTACGACAATAAACTTCGGCATTTTGTAAGTTTTCAAATTTATTTATTAGTGTTATATTTTGGCTGTTTAACAAGCAACTGGAGAAATTCATAACGATACAAATATATTTACAGAGAACTAACGTGCTTTTCGCACTAATAACAGAAACAGTGAAACATGCTGCTGATATTGATAAAATTTTTGAGGCGTCTGAAATTTTAAAAAACGAGTCCCGTCTCGACCCGTGGCTTGCGAAAGTTCTGACAGCAGAATTGCTATTTGGAAAGAAATCACTTCCAGGCATAAGCAAACCTGAAAAGACCATATTAGCTTACAAAGAACAGTTTGAAAAATATACAAATGATCATCAAGCTGAATTGAAGACTGAAGGTAATGTTCTATGTTTTTTTTCAGGTATAATACTGCATTTTAAAGACCATGGTTGACACTATTAGGAACCCTCCTTTACTGCAGCAGCCTTACATATCAGTAAAGACATTGGCAAATCTCTTTCTTTATAGTATGGCTATGTTGTCACTGCCTTTTGTTGCCTATTTCATAGTCCAGCTTTTACTTACTGAATACTGTGTAGTTTCTAAGTACATAGTGACAGTGTCTTCTGTTGTTGCTGCTATCATTGTGGTTGTCATTATCATAACAATTTATGTATACAAAGCATACTTTGAAAAAGAATTTGATAATGATACCACTAGGCAATGAAATCTACTAGCACACTTATAATTAGAGTCCGTCCAAGCAGATGTTTTGGCTGAAACTGAAACCGAACATTCGGCCTAGTTCTCAGTTTTGGCCGAAACCGAAACTTGTATAGATATTCAAAATTTCTTTTATTTTTACTAGAAGATTGGGCAGACATTCTGAAACAAATTTTATATCTTATAGTTTGGTTCCTTAGTTTTACAAATCAGTTCCTCCAATCTTTAATTTTTACATACCTTTAGAAATGTTCACTATATTAGATAGGGTTTTTGTTTGTTTTTTGTATTTGGATATGATTAATATTATTAATGTATGATTAAATTAATTAATTTTTGTGTTAAAAAATACTTCAACCATTGTAGTAATTTTTTTATGAATAAACAAAGTAAACTGAGTGGAATGTTTTATTTCAAGGTAATAATTTAAAAAGATACAAAAAAAATAACACAAAGAAGTATCTCATGCAATTTCAAGTGATAATTTAATTTTATAATTCCAACTAGGAAGATTCATTTTCCTAATTTATGATTACAATTACTCATTTATTATTACATTAAAAGAACTTTAGACACCTTTTTACTCTTGATTTCTCTACATAAATGTATACAAATAGACAGCAGTTATGAATTTGAAATTAAAAAGAAATATAGTAATTAATCTAATTTGATGTATCTTAGATGAATAGGGATAGGGATGATAGGGATAGGGATAGGTCTATTAATACTACCCCACAAAACAACAATAATTGCTAGCCTGGAACTAAAGTGGTCTAGATGCAAAATAAACATTTTCAGTTATCAAACGAAATTTAAAATCATTTAACCAATCAAATTCTGAAGTGGTATTTTAATTATAGCCTTACTTTGATGACCAATGACACTTGAGACCACTTTTGCTTGGATTAAGTTATTGTTTTTAAGTTCAAAAATGCTCATAGATGGATAAAGCCAGAAATGTTACATATACCACTTTAGTTCCAAGCTAGCTAATTATATTTTGGAAATATAATTTTTAGGGCAACAAATATCTTTGTTATTTTGTCGACAGTCATCCACAGACCTCGGTATGTGCGCATCAACACCAATCTCCTCACAACCTCAGATGCTATCAGGTCCTTCCAAGACGAGGGTTACAGGTTCATAAGATGCACCTCTGGCTCCTACGATGACTATCTCCAGCAAATCAAAGGGCTTGGGGAATATGATTTCACTCAAGACTATCATGTGAAAACTGTTTTTGTTTTCCCACATGGTACTAAGTTGCATGAACATGAGCTGTACTTGGAATATCAAATTATTCTACAAGATAAGGTACTATTAACATATAATTAAGTTTGTACATCTAAATCTTTCTAGTTTCGACTCAATGTTACATTACAAATAAGCAGTTATAGAAGCAAAAAAAATATTGAAATTATTTCTTGTGTCTTAAGTCATCTTCATTAAACAAAATAATTATCACAATAATCAGTTCATTTAATATCTGTACACAAATATTGTAGCACTGTATTATAACATTATGTTGATTATTTCTAGGCTACTACAATGGCAGTTCATTTACTAGCGCCACCACCAGGGAGCGTGGTGTTAGACATGTGTGCCGCCCCGGGCATGAAAACTACGCAAGTCGCAGCTTATATGAGAAATGAGGTACTACAAAAAAGTTATAAAATAGTAAGGTACAATGTTTTAAATGATATGTACTCACATACGTCTTCTTGGTTCCAGGGCAAAGTGTTCGCCGTTGAAAGGAATGAGAAAAGATACCAAACTCTAACCGATTTTGTGAATAAGACAGGATGCAAATGTGTAGAACTAATACACAAAGATGCGTTGGAGATAAAAAGAGGTGAACATGATGATGTGGAGTACATTCTGTTAGATCCTAGCTGTTCTGGATCTGGTAAGATTTTCATATTTTGTTTCTTGATACTTAGACTAGTTATTTCGACAACCCTAATATCACAGTGGTCACCATGCAGAATAGTCGTTAATTGAGTCGTGGGATTGATTCCTGACGAAGCAGAAACTTGAATTTCTGTTCTCGATGGGTCTATACTTTGTCTATTTTGTCTATATGTGTTGTCCATGGCAGCCCACGACACATGGAATCTTAGCGTGGGATTATGAGTGTGTAGTTATTTATTTGACAGATATTTTTTACTTCTTTCCTTTTAGGAATGGAATTTACCGTGCATAACTACATCGAAGATACCAGGCTGGCGAAACTTACATCACTTCAAGAGAAGTTCCTGAAACACGCAATGAACGCTTTTCCAAAAGCTAAAAGGATTGTCTACAGTACATGCTCGTTATTTCCAGAAGAAAACGAAAGAGTGATAACAAATGTTGTCAAAAATTCCAGATCTAAATGGAGAGTACAGGATGTTAAAGAAATGTTAAAAGGTCAATGGAATAACTTTGGTTCGGGAATGTATGGAAGTATGGGCACTAGATGCCTGTATGCTAGACCTGATTCAGATTTAACTACGGGTTTCTTTTTAGCTGTGTTAGATAGAGATCAAGCTGATTTAGATAAAACTGTCAATGGTGAAAGTAAAATAGCTTCTGAGGAAATAAACGCTGCTAAGGTTTTAAGTGAAAGTTCAAAAAAAGAAAAGCGTAAAAAGAAAGTTGAAAGTTTAGATAATAGTGAACCTCAAATAGAAGATGCAGTTGAACAGGCTAATGTAAAAAAGAAAAAGAATAAACATAAAGAAAAGTATATTGAAGATAACAATGAATTGACCCAAGAAACGGTGAATATTGATAAAACTGGTGATGACGATATTAGTACTAAAAAAATAAAAATCAAAAAGAAGTCTTTTGATGACATTACGGAACCAGACTTAATAAATGACAGTATGAAAGAAATAAGTAAAAAGAAAAATAAAAAACGCAAGCACAATTTAGAAATAGAAAGTTCAGTAATTGATAATAATGATCTTACACAAGAAGATGACTCTGTAGCATTAAAAAAGAAACAAAAAAAACTAAAAGACAATACTGAAAATGAATCAATGAGTGCAGAAATAATTGAAGAAGTAATTGTAGATGATAGTAATAAGTCTAAAAAGAAGAAAAAGAAAAAAGATAAATACATTGACCATGATAAATCGAATGTTGAACATTTGGATGAAGATAATATAACGATTGTTGATCAATCTAATATTGAAAATGATAACAATAATACTGAACAAAGGACAAAAAAAAAGAAGAAAAAACGCGATAAAAAGGAATTAATTTGATAAATAGTTAAGAGAAATACCTAATATTTTCTAATATGTACTTCAAAAATAAAAAATAAGTATCTTTGAGATACAATGTTATATTTTGTTGTTTTAATTTTCTAATAGGTACCTACCTAATTCATATTGATAGATATTATTATTATTATTTCCTTAGTATTTTCACATAAAGATTTGAAAATGGAATATTGCAATAATTCTTTCACTTCGACCATAAATTGCGCCTACCTACTAGTCATCGTGACAATGCATTACATGAATTCATTGTGATTTATTTTCCCCTAGCTCCGTCATACTTAAATCAAATTACCGCTATTTTAAAAAATGTACGTCGTAATTAGAAATCACAGCGCTACGGCACCCAGCTGCGTTATTACGGAAAATTAATACATTTGACTTAACTACTAAGTTTCCTCGATAAATCCTAGAAATATGTAGGGCAAACGTCATAAACGATGTTTACTTCGTCTAGCCACTTTCTGCGAATAAAAAATGGTGCTTGCGTAAGTTATTGCTTTATTTTCAATCCTAACACGTAAGAAATATGGTTCATTTTAATATCGATTCGCGCTTGGCTATGGTCGCTGCACTTACACGCTACTTTGTCACGAACTATGTCGTGCGTCCTTATTTTCATCGCTTACACATACTCAATATGAATATTCATAGGTGTAACATGTTAATTGATAATCTATTTTGTGTTAATCGCCATATTTCTTGAAAGTTTTAATTTTCAGACAATGAACCCCAGTTAATTCCTTACCTAGGTATAAAAATTTGTATACGACCGGAATAATACTTAAGTAACAAGAACATAAGATATGGTGGTAAATTAAAATGAATATTGTAGGTACCTTCCTGACCACCTTTAGTTAGCTGGACTACCCATAGCCAAATAGTTGTAGGTACCTAACCACTATCCAATTAGATGAAAATCGGACCCTATTTGTATCAGTAAAATTAACCTACTTATTTAAATACGCTATTAGATAGTAGGTACATGATCCACAGAAATACCTAATCAGATTGGTGTTTATGTTAGGGACAGAATAAGATCCATTTTCTGGGATAAAAATATTTTTAAAATCCCGTGATATAGGTAGACCATTAAGTAGGTATATGGAAAACATATACCTATAGATATTCAATACATATACACACGTGACCATTTTTAGGCTTTGTTAGTAGATATATTACAGGAAAGTAGTTTCAAACAACTTCAACGATTGAAAGCAGTACCTACCAAAATGTTTTTACTTTTTGAAGTCTTCACAAAATCGTAGAACAAAGATTTATTCTTACACTTCACCTCAAAAAAATAACATGACCCGATTATTTACTTAATAAGCAGGTAAATCTTTAATACTCTGTCGTTTATTTGGGTCAAATTTCCATTGTCCTTCGTATTAACGCTGCTTATTTTAGTTTATAGTTTTGTTTCGGCCTTGATCTCATTAGTAGCGGGTTGTGCCCATTTGTTACGCAAAAGCCCCATACAATTTCTCAGCTTGATATCAATTATTTTTATTTATTAGGTATATGGAGAAAGGTAATTAAAACTGCTGATTCATTATTACGATCCTTATGTATTGTATTCACGTTAGAGATAACATAAGGAGTTATTTAATGGCTCGCAGGGCTCAAAACTAATTCGCATTTGCAAGCATCAGTGTTAAAAACAAAAGTATGTATTTGACAAAGCCACGAATTTGCTTCAAAAGGCGATACTTTAATTGTTAACTGATGTCAAATTGGCGTGAGCTTGTAGCGAGCAAAGTCCTCTTAGGTAGTGTTAGGCTAGCCATTTATTTTATCAATAAGAGCGTTGCCTAGCAACAGTAGCTCAGGATCTGATGGTGACGCTGGGCGTGTCACACAGATGGGCGGCGCTTATCTTGTCATCAGCAACCAATCAGGGACCGGATGCGCAATATTATGACACTCGTGTCACTCACGGCCTGTCACCGACGAACATCAATAACTATCAAATGACTCTTAATGTTATAGACATATGGGTGAAAATCATTTACCTACTTTACTTCTACAATAGGACGGCGGAAATAAGCTTATATTATTGGCTGGTAATTGATTACTTGTCCAACCCTATTTAATAACGTACAAACGTACATAAAGGTGTGAAATAAGAAAATTAAATAGAATTTTAATCAAAATTAAACTACTTACACATCGTTTAATCTTAAACAACTAAATCTACATCGACGTATTTAAACGTTACGTAGACGGACCCAGCGGAAGTTTTTATAATACAATCTTGTAGCGACTTCGTAGCACTGGTACGCGCTACGTGATGTTATCTTTTAGTTTTGTATTTGTAGACTGCTACAAAGGTCTACAACATACGTTAAAAACGAATAAGTACCTATCTAATACATAATTATGTACCTATATGTGACCCTTGTAAATACTTATGGCGATATTTAGATTTTTTTTTCTCTACTTGACTTTGACTGACAAGTCTATTCCTATAGCGCAAGGTTATCTCTAAAATTATTTAGTATTTATGCATCAATTTTCCCGTGAATTTTGAGGGCGTCGGCAGATCATATAATCTTGTCAAAGATGTATTTTATCGAAATAATGTTTTTATATTCTAATTATTTAATATACGTAACCGTAATTAATGAAATCGACGCCTCCCTAATACGCCAGTTTGCCCACAAGTTTATTATTCTCAGCACGAACATAACACAAAGTTAACCAATTATGTGTCGAATCGTTTATGTTAATTCTGTAGCTTAAATGTCAAAGCATTCTCTATGGAAATTATTACAGTATTTTCGAGTATTCATACAAACATAATAGGAATATAATTTCATAATTGTACCTCTATTATTCGCAGTATGCTCCTTATTGCATGGTTATGCACAAATGGGTCAAAACCCGACGGTGTTTTAATTTTGTTAGTCATAAGTTTTTGACCATTGCACTGCGGTTGGGAGTAGTACCTCACTACATGTAGGGGGTTCACAATATCAGGATTTTTTCAATTTCATTAGTTCAGTAGGTATACTAAAAGTAGAGTAGCGGTAATAATGGTAGACGTATAATTTTATATATTAGGTAGATACAGTTAGGTTATAGTGTAAGTTACCTACTGAGTTTAATTTTTTTTTAATTTATTTAAAACTTACCTAAATAATGTTGCTTAGGTATAGCAGATGACTGTTTTATACAAAACTCAGATATAATTTATTACCGATCATAGAAACTGCTACCTAAGTTATTTGAGCTTTAGCTTTTGTAAGACCTTAACGCTAAGTAAATAATTTCAGTAATTTCAAGGAAAGTCGTAAACATTTAACACATAAACCTGGTAAAAAATTAGGTCATTATGATTTATGGGATATTAGATATCGCTGCACATAAAATTTGGCTATAAAATAAAACTATAACAAATTTTACTTTCCGTGTTATTTCTAACGGAGTGCACAAATACCGCAAAGACTGGTTAGTCATGTTACAGAATAGGGTAAATACTGCAGCTGTACCTACGTTACAGTAATTTTACGATAACGTTTTTTATACCACTCATAAATGTTCAAGCCGTAGCTTACAAACCGCTGTATTTGCTAAACTAGACGGTAGATTTACTTACTGAGGTCTGGCTGTCTAACTAATCCTCTAGTAGGGATAACAACCAATGCATTAGGAACAAGTAGGATACAAAAAACATACATTCATTAAGCTTAAATAGGGTAGGTACATTCTACAATCTTATCACGAAAGCTATCAATTTTATGCACTTTACTATTAAATGTGAAAATCTTTTTTTCTTAGCTTCAATAGTAACTAAATCGACTACTTTAAGACTTATAAAAGTAATTAAGAAAAGAAAAATTCTAATTAATTGTAATTAAGAAAAAAAAATTGTAACATAAGCACGGACTTCGCGAAGCTTTACCTTGTAAATAGCGAATTCTTTCTGCAATTAAACAAGTAATATTCAGTATACGGCCTAAAAAGTGTTAAAACTCAATTTGAGGCAGTAAAAATATTCACAACAGGCGAAGGAAAAAATATAAGCACGCGGCTTCGCTGTGCAGCTATATGCTGGGTTGACCGATTGACGCCAGTTGTACGTTACACCGGCAGATCAACATAACAACTTTTCGTAGTTTTATCATGTACTTTGGCTTATTAGATATCTACTAAAATCTTTTTAAATTCTCTAACATGAAACTCGAAATAATTGTGTCGAATTTCATTGACTTATAATATCTATAACTCTTTTGTGAACGGATAATAATAAGTTTATGAGTAATTTATGAAATCGAACTTTACAGAAACGACACAGAATTTTTTTTATAACATTAAGACTAATGTCATAATGTTTTTTCTGCTTTTTTGGAGGGAATTTGCATAGCGCTTGAAATATAATAATGCCTGAAAACGTAACGTAGGTATAGTTAAGATAGCGTTGGTTGCAGCCAGCTTAGTCTTTTAAATTGACGAACGCAGTGTTGTATTATTAACTTGCGGCCACACGGAAAATTTCTAAATGACAATACGGTGCATATCTTAACGTATCTACCTAAGTAATTTAAATTTTACTGTATACGTCCTTTTAATTTCGGCCGAGGTCTTGCTAGGCTAACGCACGCGAGGGCGGTGTCCGCCACCTGGCCACGCCGTTCGCCCATTCCAAGCCGTCACTCGATTCCGCTCTCAAAACATAACCGGACGACTACACTATTGTTAATTACAACATTAAAATACATTGTATTTCTACAAAATACATCGCTTAAGTCAACTTAGTCATTAACGCGTGCAATTTGCAAAAGAGTTTAGAAATTCGTGAACTTAATAGCTTGAGCTAGCGGTTTTTCTTTTTTCTTTCCCTCGTTCTACGTATTGTATTTTGATTGGTTGGGTTTAAATTTTAGTTAATTAATTGTATTTAATTGTCGTGAGTGTTGAAGCGAGGTGTAGAATCCGTTCAGTTGAATGACGACAGAAGAACCGATGGCTGCAGCGGCTGTGGTATGCTGTTGCTTCATTAATTGCACTAAATGCACTAAATTTCAGAATAGTTACACATTTTTAAGCCATTTTTACAACGGAAAAGTAGTGTTCGAAATTCAATTATTTAATGTTTACTTTACAATGAAAGCTTTAAATTTTATAATGCACTATTGTTAAATGAAGTTTTATTTCTGTATTTTTTATAATCCCATCTGTTATCCTATGATTACCATAAGCAGAAAGTCCCGGTTTTTATCGTTAGATCGACATGATGGATTTATTGTTAGAAAGCGATTCTTAGATGCTTTATTAATTATCACAAGAACTGTACTACTTGATAGATACCTACTAAATAGAGTGGTATATATAAGTAGGGTCCTAATACAAGTGGTGTGTCCGCGACTAGGTACCAATAATAACTAATGTATTTAACCATAAACGAATTAGTCAGGACGTCAATTACAATGCGATTTGTCGCATTACCGATAAATCGAACGACACGCAATACAGTGGCATATTAGCAAACTTACAAAGTTTTATCAAGAAAGCCGTAGCTTGACTCATTCTTTTAGAAAATAACGTTATGGTATTAGCTTAAAACAGTTATGATTCGAAGGAATCGATTAAACATGATTTCATTTTTGAAAAATGCGCTTTCATGAGTTCTTCATAAGTTCTTGCTAAATGATAGGAATAGTATTAAGTTACAAATTAGGATTCAGTAACAAAAGTTTGGAAGCAAAATGTCGTCTAAATTATGTTATGTACCTAACCTACACCGATTCAAACTGGGTCACCAAAGGACTTACAATTTTAATAACAAAAAAATGTTTAGCTTTCGTTCATTATTAACTACCTACCACTGAAAGCTTAAAATGCACTATAAATATGATTTAAAGCCACGTGATCCTCCCTAATAGGAGCAGTTAGATGTCACATGAAACATGACTGCAGGACTGCAACTAAAAGAATAGGAGTTGAACAATAAATTTTATAGTACCTACGCGATGGGCGAACTAGACCCCACTGCTTAAACGCGAAAGAGTTATGGGGTCATTTATATCACCTAAACTTACTGAGTAACTCGCGGGCAAGAGCATATTACCTTCTAGAGGTTGAGGCCATCGTAAGTCACCGTGGCTAAGAGCGGGTAGTTTCATTTATTCTAAGAAAGGTCATTAAATAATTTACAAACCTATTTGATACATTAGTCATAAGTCAGAATGCAAAAAGACACATTAGTGTTCCTTCAACGGTAAAATTATATCATTAAAAACGAATAAAATCCAAGCATTTACAAAGAAACTTAAGAAGTGATTCATTGTACACAGTTACTTGTATGTGGGTATAGTATTATGTATTGAAAGCTAATAACGGTCGTGACTAAGGTTAGTTAGTTATACCGCTAACTCGTTAAGGCTTATCAAAAACATCTCGCCTATTACTAGACTAGCTTGATATTGGATAAACACTAAATAACTTCAAGAATATTTTCCGTCGAAACGTTCGTTTAAAAATTTTAGAGTTCATTGAACCTTATAGCTATTACACGCACGTAAGAAACTTTATAATCTAATCTGCATCGGTTAGTAGCTAAAGTATTTAAGTAGCAAAGTAATTATTACTCAAGTAAGACGCAATATTATAGCTACTATTAAACCAGCGTTAAATTTCATGAATGAAAGCTATCCGGTATCTATCGTAGTACGTCTATCAGTTGATTGAAGTGTAGCGGCGGTCGGCGCGGCGACCAGTCGGCCGGCGTAGAGTAGCGAGTGATGTCGCGCCGCGTGCAGCCCCGGCCG
>LGAG01000774.1:27071-39126 GCA_001278395.1 Lerema accius
TGAGGAACGAGACCCCGACTGGCGACCCTCAAGACCCCCGTCGCCGCCACAACGACCCGACGATATCTCCGAAGGATCTGAAATAACAACGCGACCCACGAGACCCGAACCGGCGAGCCGATACGCGAATCTTAATTACTGGAAGGCGAGACGGGTTACGTTCTACCGCAATGGTGATCCGTTTCATCCTGGTGTCGAGTTTCGGTTCAAGCCCGGGAGAGACTTGGTTTCCATGGATGCCTTGCTGGATAGGCTATCGGAGAGACTCGAGTTGCCGAGAGGAGCGAGGTTTATTTTCGGGATGGATGGAGACCGGAAGTACAGGCTTGAGGAGCTTGAAGACGGAGCGTCGTACGTCGTGTCTTCTTACAAAACTTTCAAGGTAAGTTTTCATTTGTTACCCCTATTTTCTTCCCCTAATACATTTAAATCTTGTTTAAATTTACATACGTTTTGTGTTAACAAATGCAGTTGATGTTAAAATACTTCCCAAGACTTAAATTATTAGGTACAACTAATTAAACATTTGCGTGACTTGTGTAAATCATTGGGTTCATACCTTAATGTATTCACGTACTTCTACAATTATTTGCCCTTACACAAATCCCGTAAAGTTACTAATTATATCCTTCCAGTGAGTATAATTACTTCACAGCTTAAAAACTTATTAACTACGTACCTGTTTTCTTTACGCCAACAAAACTACAAAGTTGTGATAAATAGGTACTAAATTACGACAATAATATATCGACGTATACCTACTTACATTATAGTTATATGGTAGTCGAGCTCTACTTGGGGAAACCTCAATAAATATTCATTAATTCGATAAAAGCTTCATTTAATGCGTATTTAAAGTGAATTAACTGATTAAACCGATTCGTTATATTTTGTTTTCGATGAAGGAAATCTTTAAACTACTAAAAACTTGCAATACCTACCTCTAAAATAATAATGTATTATAAGTTAAAGAGATGAAGTTATAACGGGAAAACTAAACCTATTTAGATGAAATTTCGCACGTCTGTAGCTTTTACGGCCTGATCTAGCGTATTTTTTATATCGTGAAACAGTTTTGTTCAGATAAGCACAAGGTTTACCAAAGTGATGTGTGGGCGGGTAACTAGTTAAAATATATTAAAATGCGTGTTGCTGAGACGAGGCCGCGTCCTTGGGTCAGATGTGGGTCGCAGGATAACGACCACGCACCGCCGAATCCAACATTTGCATTTTGATTACGCAACAAATTCAAGACCTCCCCCACTCGATAAGCTAATTGCCAAAGAATTCCATCAAACACGGTAATTATGTTTGTGAAAGGAAATTGAGAAAACTACCAATTATATACGGTTTAGGTTTTCAACAAAAACGTTAGTGTTCGTGTAAGTAATAGTGTTCATTATATTTAATTTGAAGATTGTTCTAAGTATCAATTTGGTGTAGAGTTACAATAGTTATACCCTTTAATAATAATATACCCTTGACATAGAGCATTCATTACATAAAGAATAGGACCGAAATGTCTGTCCCTAGTACTATCTTCTCTTTCACAATCTAATTTAATTCAACATTCTGTTTAACAGATAACATTGTTTAAACCCATTATCTATTAATCGAATACCTACTTATAATTAAAACAAAAAAAAACAACAAACAAAACACGATCCTCTACAATTAAACTTAATTTATTCTCACTCACATTAAGTCATCTACGACAAAGTACCTATGACAAAGAACAATACTGATAATAGCAGCGCAGGGTTGAAAGTTCATAAGTAAGCTGCAGCGACAGAGGGCATTGCACCACCTTGCACTTAGCATGTATCAAGGCGAGTCATTGCTACGAGCTAACCGACGCTGGACTTTAGCGCAGCAATTTACACTTAGATAAATAAACGATGTTTGTTATTGTAATTCTTACATTGTCCTGTAATTAATACGTTGTCCTGTAATCCGTACATTGTCCCGTGATTCATACATTGTCCTGTAATTCATACATTATCCTGTAATTAATACATTGTCCTGTAATTCTTACACTATCCTGTAATTCTTTTAGGTTTGTTTAGTCCTTAAACATTCGAGTTTGTATTATGTTCTTGGAAGTTCGTACTGGTATACTTCTTTTTCTTTTCCTTGATAACCTTATCACGCTAGAGTGGAAGCAAGTACAGAAAGACTGTGCAAGCGTATCCGTGGTCCAGACCAGTAGTGTCGATAAACACTGTAATGGTTTTAGCTGACAGGAGTGCGGCATAGTCTGTCCATCGCCTCCACGAAGGACAGGTATCCACTAGGCTTTCCCCACGTTAACAAAGGTTCAGATTTCGTAATCTTCAGATTGGTTGATCAATGCTTCAGATTTATCTTCAGTTGGTTTAGATTACCACTGTGGTTAAAATCTAACAGACCTTATTGTATACATTGAGTATACACAATATGTGCTTACATTATCAACAAAGCGTTACTAACCAAGAAAGAAATGGTAATCCAACTTGCTTTCATTAAAACGGCCACGTGTAGACCGCATGCAGTATATGTTTCTAGAATTGCCTGACTGACTCGTTAATTTTGTTATTACCCGACTGCGCCAGAAGGAAAGTATTTTTTTTCGAGTGTATAAAATGTATGTATGTCTATTTTTTGGCTCGCTCTACAGCCCAACCAACTTAACGAATTTTAACGTTTATGATTAAATTAATTAATGTAACTATTATCGACATATTTGTATTCGACAAAATATTATTGACATTTTGCGTGTCATATCACAAAGTGGCTAATTGTAAGGTAATAAATACTTGACATCCACACCACTGTATACAATTATCGCAAATAAATATTCATTCATTCATTCATACGTTCGTCTGGCTGCCACAGTCTAGCTTCCTAGTGCGGGCTTCGTTAAGGGTTCCCATTTATATACCGAACCCTAAAACAAGCGATATTTTTAACGCGACATGTAATAGCAAAGAAACCAATAGCAGGTTATTATTGGGTTATTTTTCCACAGTATTCACGTCATCGAGTAGCTCACGCGACGAGCCGAGCACGCCGGAGCTCACTCCGAGATGACTATCGCGTTCCTCATGAATACCTCGGTTTTTACTCCTCAAACCACATCAAAGTGGTTTTCTAAGCTGCTGGAAAATTGCAGAATAAATTCCAGGACTCATAAATAACACAAAACTTCATAGCTACTAGCTTTAATTCGGCTTTGAAAGTGTCTCCTTAAATGCGTATATTTTTATTGTTACCCTGCTGACTTGCCCTTCTTTCGCTTCGGTAAGCCTTTTAACAATTATCCCAGGATGATGAGCATTTAGTTACCGTAGGTTTACCATATCTGGGTGGCAACGCATCGGTGACAATTCGTGATGCAAACATAATAGACAGTAGTGACATCAAAAAATGATTTTTGCACCAATTTTAGTCGTAGCATTTCGTAGCGCTTCGTAGCACAAAAGCGTTAAGTTTTGATAAATACTGCAAGAATAGTATTTTCCCTGGAAATAATTCAATAATACTCAAAGCGTAGCAAATATAAAGTGCAAGAAAGTCACCAATGTTTTCCACCTTTTTACTCGCTAATTTACAATAAAATTAAAACTTTCGCATGACGATTACTGAAACAGCATGTATATTTTAACCACGTGATTTAAGCCCGAATTTTTCTTAAACTTGAGGCGCATTCTCAAAGTATCTATGATAGGTAATAGGTATATACTATATCCCTCTAATATATTCTTATACCTACTTACATTGTTTAACTAGTTTAGCCAACATTTATTAGTACCACAAGTAAGTCAACGTATACTTAACCATATTAGTTTATTTCAAGACAGTATAAAAAATTAACCTAAGTAAATAATAATCTAAGCGATCTTAGTACTTTTCATCACGGTATACCGGGAAAATAAATGTCTTAACGATAGAGGCGTGGTTTTGTAGAGTCATGTTGGAAATTACTCTTACATGTAATAACAATATTACAATACGTCGCAATAGCCTAGAAAATAGCGCTGATTATATGTTATAATACATATTATAACGCTGCAGTAATATTATATGGTCACGCCTGCAATGGCTAGGAAACATTATTATTAACTTGCAAATCTTGCAATTTATATTGAAAGGCGCCTCAGGTATAGCGAGGTGATACGTCAAAAAATTATAACACGTTAGGTACAAGAAATAGTCGCGTAATAAACTACATACAAGGGATAAAATTAACAAAACACGATGTATCGTATAGCCTATGCACAGACAAAAAATTATATAGACGCAGTCTTTAGAACAAAAATCGTAGTAGAGAAAAACATAACGGTAATAATAATAACAAACGATAACGTTTCCCGGTACATTGCTCTACAGGCCGTGCTCGGTGACATACATACGTCAGATATTAAAAAAAAAAAATTACCTCACTTTTTTGTTTTGTACACCGAGTCTATTAAATTTTTTGGTCTGAAAGCCTACGTCACTTCTGAAATTAAGACAAATCTAATGAAACCTCAGATGTTAAATTCATCAAGCCGTTGAGGTTGTAAAGTAAAGTAATTATTTACAAAAACCTTGTTATTTAAATAGGTGACTTACACGATATTAAATTCTACCGGTTTTCATTGCCGCGTTTACGGAGCTTTATAATTATTTTTTTGTATTTTTTATACTGCAAGAATGTTACTGAATTACAAGGGGCTGACACTAGATGGAGCGGATAGTTTCAATTAGATTAAAAATAATCCAACAGACTGTATTAAGAACCGAATTACAAAATATATTTTTGTCATTATTCCGCATACTAGAGTTAAACTATATTGATTGAGATATTTGATTTGACTACATATTTAACCACGAGTTTCACTTACTCTCATTTCTTCAATTATAAAAAATTTGGACTACAAGAGGTAACTTTTGTCTTTCTTCTTATTCTTACGTCTTTTATAAAAATGTAAACAAAATTCTGAGTTCAAAAGAAGCGCATAAAGTACTGTCATATGAGTCATTATCTTTATACACTTGTCGTTAACTGACGGTTAAATCAACATAACAATAAATAATATTATTATAATTTAATTGAAAATAATACGTACTACTAAATGTAAACATTGCACAACTTGTTCTTTTGTTCCATGAAACATCATTCGCGAACATTGTTTTACATTGAAACCTGCTCCGATGACGGCCAGTCGAAGGTAGGAATGTAGGTCAAGTCTTTCAAATTGCCAAGTTAGGACAGAAGCACATTGGGTACCTTAATAATATGAATTTTATTATTATTGTTATGAAATAAGCAAAGTGAGATATCTTTTACTCCTCTTATATTCTGATGGGAGTGTTGACAAACATTAAATTAACTGATTTTTAACCCCCAACGCAAAAAGAGAAATGTTATTAGTTTGACGTGTCTGTGTCTGTCTGTCTGTTTGTGGCACCATAGCTTCAGAACGGATGAAGCGATTTCAATTTAGCTTTTTATTATTAAAGGTGTGGGATCTGGGAGTGTTCTTAGACATGTTTGATGAAAATCGGTTGAGCCGTTTGAAAGTTGTAGGGGGGTGAGAGAAAAAAACACAAGTCACAAACGACAATTATTACTTACTACTCATAATCAAACTTTCGAATGGCAGCTACATTGCTACGTCGTCACTGCTACGCTGACGCTACGCACTGTGTGGACTGTATTAAGAGCGGTCAAACAATTACTAATGATGTTAGTGTTAGTCAGTTCCGTAATATATATTTTTTCACTTATTATTAATTATTATCAAGCAAATTTTTGGAGGGTAGCTTTATTGCGCTGATACAACTTTTTCTATGACAACGATTCTCAAATAAAGGAGGTAGCAGAGACAAAGCAAAGTTACTGTCGTGTTACTTTACGCAAATGTAATTTATGAGTAGAGTATTTAGTTTAATATCGGTACAATTTTGTAGGTATGGGATTATATTACGAAGCCGTCAGAATTGTCATTCACACCGCATTGAACGTGTTGCCAAATGAAACAGGTAACTAGATCAAGGTCCCTGCATGTTCTAGGGTAACCTTACCCTAATACTCCTAATTTCTTCTAAATGCGTAATCCCGAATTAGCTGACGGATCGCGTGTTACTGTATCGTGACCACGGCTGGCTTAAGCTATAATAATTGTCATAAATGTGTATTAATTGCGCCGTGTACGTCTTAGCAACGATTCGTATCGGCTACCAGCAAAGTGCTTGGTAACGTGGTTGCGTGGAATCACGGAGATTGACCTTGGGCCAACAAGCCCTGCCCCGTCCACTGTATTCAAATTCGAATAGTCGACCACATCAAACCGTGCTACGCGGATCTCCAGTTTCCCTGCACCTTCTGTCGTTGGTGTTAAAGGTGGTTTTTGATTGCATTCAGATTGTAGTTACGATCTTCTGCAGTGGGAAAAGTATTGTTTTGCTAGTGCGGACTTATCAGCTGTTGTGGGTCTAGTGCCCTATATGACGTCTAGGAATTACGACGTATGTGATTCGGTGATTTTAAATTCGATTTGATTTCGTGATTCGGGTTTATTTTGTGGATAATACTATCGATTGTTACAGAGTGTGGTGTAGTGAGTGTTTTTGAAGTTGATTTGTGAATATTTTTGACGTTTGATGAAGATTAAAGTTAACGGTTAATAACAGTTAATTTTTGTTCTAGATTTCAGTTCGTTTTTAACGGATAATTCGACGTCAATTTTTCTAGTTCTAGCATTGGAAACATCTACCTTATTTGATATAAGTAACTGAGGTCATAGTCAAATCTCAATTTAATTTTTTTTTGAAGTTTTAATATCACTAGCAACAAATAGTGCGAAAGATAAGTGGGAAAATCTTAGTGCTACGGCGTAGCGCCTACGTACTTTCAAAACAAGAATCGCATTAACAATATTATTTTAATAAAGTTTAATAATAATAATGAATAGGCAGCTAAGTTACAGGTTAGGTAACTTTCGGTTACGTGACAAAGTCCCGTATCACAAAGTTGTCGCGTGTCAAAGATTTGATCAGCTTCGTTGACACGTTAAAGCAAAGAAAAGTAACGCTCCGTTACACGTTTACTGAGTAATTTGCACATATTATTTTTTTCATCTATTGAAAATTATGGGCATAAACAAAGTTTTTTTTTAATATTCTATACATGCTTTGCGTGGCGGCAGGCGTTTTTATATTGGCAAGAAAATGTAGTTAAATGGAATAGAAAAACAGGAATAATTTAAGTACGCGACATTAGTGCTTCTTCCATTAAATAACAATATAGAAGAAAAATAATTTTTCAAGCCTTAATATTAATGCTATACAAAATTTGATCTTTTGCCCTCTTACAAAGTAAAAGAATCACAAAGTAACAAACTAATTAGTGACGATTTAATTGATGTTGGTTACATCATATAGCTAACGATGTTGGATAGCGAATAATCGTAATTTATTTATTTATGTTATTTGATTGACCATATTTACGGACTTAATGCTTACTGCATTCTCTTTCCTTCATTCTCTTTATTGGTAGAAATTTAAATTTACTAATAGTGGTAAATGGATATGTGATACAGGTATTTTCTAATACTAAAATTGAGTCCCCAAAAAAGCAAATAATAAAATTCCAAATAACTCTATTAAGCTAAAACACATTCAAAAGAGCCCGTCACGTAACCTCAAATATAATAGTAAATCAAAATCAGAGTAACATTTGCATTTGGATAATAAATCATCATAGCACGAAACGAAACAATAGTGCAAGGCCGAAGACATTCAAAGCGAGGCGAATCCCATAATTTTCAGGTTTCAAAACATAAACGTATTTTCTAACGGTCAGTTTATGCTAATGACAGTCGGGTGTCGACCATCACCCCTCTTGTATGGTAATTATCAGAGATGCAGCCAACACGCTTAGACCAAAAAATATAGACTACGACTTCGGTACAAAAAAGCGTAGTCGAAAAAGCAACGTAAATAACAAATGATGACATTTTTAGTTCATTGCTCGGCAGACGATGCTCTGTGAAGTAAGTCAAATTGTAAAAAAATATTGGCCTGACTTTTTTGTTCTACAACTGAGTCTATAATATTTGAGTCTATATTATATTTTGTGGTCTAAGCTAACACGATATCACGTAGACTGTAAATGTCTAGTGCTCCTCGGTAGGTACTTGAACTTGACTGCAGTTAGTGAACGCGGGTGACATTTTAAAGATAAAAAACTGTTGTAGTTGTGTCTTCTTGGTTGCTTGTTATGGAAATTTTTCAGTACTTTTTCTGTCTTTTATGTAGGTATGTCACAAAATTAAAAGAAATATTAAAAATTTTTACATTGTAACATTTTACTTTACGTACTTTAGCATTTCTCAGAATAATTTTGCTTACCATTAATTAATGATACAGCTTTGCAAATTATCATTGAAACGATATCGGTATAACAGCGAAACAAAATCCAGAAATATAAAATTCATAATTATTTTTTTTTTTAATTTTTAGTACATTGAACAATAAAGAAATTATACCTAGTGGCGGTTAAATAGTGAGTGTCTGTGCCCGTTATCAACATCAGCAATTTACGCGTTTGAACTGTTACTTAGACCTGATCCTCCATAAGCTAATGCAGTTGAATTAATAAGTGCACAATAGAGGTTCCTAACAACCAGTGTCACTGGCTCAACCTGACCTATTAGTCCATAAACCAACCACCCGAGGTTGAGTCAAAGCCAGTTAGAGCAAGAGTCCGCTATCGCTGGTCCAGCCTGACCTAGTGGTCGACGACGTGAAGTTGAGTTAGAGCCAGTTATATCAAGACTCGAAGCTGTGGCGCCCGGTCCGCAGTCGTTGGCTCTCGCCAGCTGACAGCTTCATGCTGGACAGCGACGAAGAGTCGCCCTTCACCATCATATCCTTGCCGGTGTACACGCCTGAACCGCCTGTAAGTACGAGTACCTAATTGAAAAGTAATACCCCTCTTTTCATTCTCTATAAAGTTCTCAAAGGTGTGTGAGTCAATCTGCACTATACGTCGTCAATCTGCATGTGGTGGACTATAGCCTGTACCCCTCACGCTGAGAGAGGAGACCCGAGCCCAGCAGTGGGACAGTTATGGGTTACGATGATGATGATGACCCCTCTCTTCTATATCGGATCTTAGGCCCGTTATTTAAACCGACCCATTTATGAAGTTTTCATTAAGTTAATTCATTACGAGTGTTTTAGTATGGCCTCGTATTTGAATTGAATATATTTTAGAATCTTCCATGTCTGATTGCGAGTTAAATTGACTTTAGATATATCTCTAGTAATAACGTTTTCCTGTCTGATAAATGATAGTTAAATAAAAGTAAAATATTAATACGATTTAAAAATCAAAGATCAGTTATAATTTATATAATTTAATGAGAGTATTCATAAAGTGAGCGTGTATAAATACGTGTCAAAAATTTGCTATATGTATTCCACAATATACTATACAGCGGAAAGATAATATGATATAATAATATAATGATTCTTATTTTCTACACGCAATTACAAATTAAATTATCAGTTGCGTTACAAACGAAAAACATATCAAATTGTCGCGTTACGTGTCACAATGCCGACAAATTTGAATGTGATTGTAACAAATAATACAAAAATACAAGGAACAACAATAAAAACTCTGAGTAGTTAATCACCAAAAGCTTTATTATGTTGCGTGTAGTTCTAAATTACAAAATGTAGTATTTTCTCATAAATATTCAATTTATGTGCGTGCACGTTCTTATTGAAACTGAGATAGGGTAGTATAGTTTTTGCAAGTGGGTTGATGTAGTGTTCTTGCTTCTGTGATATTCACGTACCTTACACACGTGATCTTAATCACGTCAAGCATTGATTTTTTAATATCTCTTTCGTATTTAAACGCCTATAATAATTCCTTTTATATTAAGAAAACCTCTATTAATACTTTACAAAGTTAAAAAATAATACATTGTTAACGAATTAAATAAAGGGCTCAAAAAATCTGTATGAAATAACACGAAAATAATAGGTATAAAAGACTACTTTGTCATCTAATAGGTAGGTACTTGAATACAACTCATAAATTCTTTCTTTTCTTGAGAAAACATTTTTCCCCATAAACAAAATGTTTGAAGCACGGAATGAAATCCGATGCGAGTACGCTTCGAACTGACTAATTTTTTATGGTACAATAGTAACTGTAGTAATCCAACTGGGGATTTATTGGGGGTTTCCCACACCTTGGGGTGTAGTGAGATTCTCATTTACTGTTGCAAGTCCAAGGGCAGATTTTAGGGCCGGAGCTCTTAAGGGTCATCACCCACCCTTCTTACTTCCAAGGCTAAATCCGCCCCTGTACAATTAATTCAGCGTAAATTGTGAGACAATTAAGCTTTATGAACGTAAATAATGTTTATTTTTTTATTTTCTTTGTCTTCAATTGTTTTAAGTAAGAAGTCAGTCACCCAACCGACTAATAAAATAACAGTAATTTGTTAACTAATCACCGCTGTTGACAAACATCAGCAATACATTACTGTAACTGAAACAGTTCTGAAACCAAAACATTTCTTTAAACATCTTCTACATCATTATAAAATCCGGTATCTAAACCCAACAATTTCAAAAGCCAATATCTTAACTTCCAAGTCGTATTGGTCTCACAAAACACCGCAGTCCGCTGGCTATGCAGCAATTTGTAAGGTGACCTCGCTCGCGACATACTCGTATATTCCCTCCTCGATTACACGTGCGGCCACAACGAATAGCTCGCGAAGTGTTCCAGCACCTTAGATCACCTAAACCGCCTAAGCGTAACGGTAATCAACACAATTAGAAGAGGCAAGGTCGCAGCGATTGAATACGAATTCTAATTGCACGCACGAAGCGTCCTTCGCAACAGTCACTATCGGCCAAGGACTTCAGAATAATTTGAAGGTAACTTGGTGGTTGTTTACAACTGCCAGTGGTCACTCAAACGCTGGTCGTTACGGTCGGAAGTCAAAATACCGCGATTAAGGATCCGATATTATGCGAAAAGCGCCGAAGACTTAAGAATAAGTGTCATGGTGAGTTTTGTTTGAATGTTTAGGTACTGGTATTTTACAGTATTAAGATGATACGAAAATGTTTTTCTTGTATTCAAAATATGTCTTTTAAAGTTTACTTTTTTTGTACTCTACATTTCTGAATTGCAAATTGAGTACCTGACATGTAATAAGTAGTTAAATAAAACATTAGATTATGATGGTAAAAGACAAAATTTCTTCAATACTTTGTGTTTTGCCCGTCGATATCAAAAAAAATAATCAAGTAGTAACGCACCGTAAGAGTCAACGTGAAGAAATATTTCCTTGCATTTAAAAGTATAATTATATAGAAACGCCGGTAGTTACACCTATTCCTTCGAAGTGGCATGCCAGTCGCAACCAGGTCGTCACAAAGTAGGTTAAAGCGGTAAAAATCGTGGTATTCATAAGGAATCACAAAAAACTTGCTCGTACGTATCGAGTGGAGGGAAATTTTCTTGTTAGCCGTAAAATTCTTGAATAACCACCGTTAAATGGAATGGGGTACATGAAAAACTAGTACAGAAACGCATGCTCGATACAAACTCAATGGTGGTATGGCAATGATTTACATAAACCCGCCAGTATCTACTTACGTAAAGGTTACATTGTATCGTTAAGTCAACAACAATATCGAATGTGTAATGGTGAAGATTTAGTATGCAATCACATGCAACTTTCCTCTTTGAGAAATACTTATTCCAGCTTTTTCTAGTACGCATAATGAACGACGCACTAGAAAGGTCCAGGTATTACTTATACAGATTTTTAATAATATAATTATTTGCGCGTTGTAGGTACCTTAGTGTACAGTTCTGTAATTTCTAACAACTGTCCACATAACTATAATTATTGCACTTGTAATTTTTTTTTTTTAATTATCTAAAAAATAACTAAGTATTGCTATTTCTTCTCTGTATTTTGATAATTTCTAAACAAAAGTAGATTAAAAGATATTTAAAGGTTATAAACGTTTGTATTATAGTTTGTTA
>LGAG01000774.1:51755-62577 GCA_001278395.1 Lerema accius
CGATATTTATTGAAATAAATACATAATTGATCCTTCATCATTACATTTTTTGTTAATTTCACACACAATAATTAAAAAAAAACTCTCAGATCCTTAATTATTTGACATAACAAAATTAATCAATTCAAAAATATTTAAATTCCTGCTAATACTTAGTTATAATTAAACGAATTGAATCGATTCTGAAATATTTAAATTTTGTATCGAATAATTTCGCAACGTCACTATTTATTACTTGTCATAACGTTGCCACACTGAAATTGTCAAATCTGGAATCGAATTAAAATTCCGACTATAGTAGGAACGAATCCTAGAATAGCGATAAAAATAATTTGAAACATATTTCAAATGAATAATGTAAAATATTTAACGATTACAGAAAGATTTACGAATGCATTACTATTTACTAGAATATGGTATATAAAATTAGTATTGCAGCAAAGGTGAGTTCTAATTCTAATTAAAATATTTTTTTTACAGAACAGAGCCTCTAGCCAAATGCTCTTTCCTTCGAACGTTCACGCTAAACGCTATTTAAAAATGTATGGGGATGAAATATACGACGCCATTTTTTTTGCACCTAATGTCATTCCAATACATTCATAGATAGCATTTGGCGTGAGCGTTCGAAGGAAAGGGTATTTGGCTAGATGTTCTGAACAGAAAAATTAACTTTTCAACCTTTCTTTACACAACACTAGACTCAGGGTGTGCAATATAGACACCCTGATCGTTAAGAGTCTTCTGCGGCTCCTCATTCTGCCGAGCTAGAATCATCTGTTCCTTAATTTTCCACGCCATCATAGCTCTTTCAGTCTTTACTTTGCGGATGCAGCGAGCTAGAAGTAGTGAGAAGATTATGCCCAGCAACTGAAATATAAAAAAGTTATTTATTTAAATCAAAACATTTTTTCTTACAGAGCATTTAAATCTCTTGGCTGTTTAATACAAATGCAGAAAATTGCGATCATCGTCAAGTTAGTTACTCTTATATTTTTCATTTGATTTTCATGGTCCTTCGAGCCGCGTCTTAAATGGCGACTAGAGTTGCTTTAAAAAAAGCTTAAAAAAACTTACATTAATGAAAATAACCGACACGCCAAGGACTCCTAGTACGCTAGCATTTTGCCAGACTGCGCTGATCACAGCTGACTTGCATCCACCGCCTCTCAAACGAGCGCAGTTTTCACCGTCGATAACTAGGCAACAAGAAACGGGAACAAATGTGTTTGTCATCTGGCCTTGTTGGTCAGCGGTGACCAGCAAATTAGGCACAGTGAAGTTGATTCCTTCGTAGTCCCTGAATGAGGTAGCGCCACAACAGTTGAGCTGTGAAATTAAGAATAAATATGTTTGAAATAAGAATCAGATTAAGAAATAATATTTGATTTTATAAAAAGCAGACTCTACTTTTTAGAAACTGGTCAATTTAGTTAATAATACATTTTAAGTGAATACATAATAGACTTGTTGACTTGCAAATAATGGACCATTCACATTATGGCGGAAACAGACTTTGCGAGGCAAACGCCACGAACGGCGCACAACGCACGCCTCGGCCCGAGGCATGCGTTGTGAAATATTAAACCAACATATGCTCGGGTCGCGCCATCGCGTGCGAAGTAAATGCCGCGTATGTGTGTCTTCATGTTTGGCGAGGCATGTGCTACGCACAGATGCGTGCGTGTGCGGCGAGCGTTTGTCGGCCGGCTCGCCCGGCTCATAGCGACTAGTGCGTTGCGTTTGGATGGATTTTCTCAGTTGAGGCGTGCGTGGATATCGTACGCGGCGCACATTTCGAACGTGCATGCGCGACGACGTCCACAACTAATTAATGTTCGCACTGAGGCACTTTGATCTTGAAGCATTTGCCGACATGCGTTGGTTCGCCCTCGCACGTGCGTAGCACATGCCTCGCCACGAATATAAAGGTACACACCTTGCGAAGCATGCGCTGTGCGCCGTTCGTGGCGTTTGCCTCGCAAAGTCTGTTTCCGCCTTTAGATGCTGCGATAATAAAACGCAATATGGCAGTTTCGAAATTATTCCGATGTGATTCAGTTCACCAATGAAGTTCTGTAAAATAGGACATTGACCTTTTGTCATAAGTGTTAAGTTTTTTGAAACAAAAGACCACATAACTCAATAGCAACATGCTTACCTATAAATAAGGAAATTGTTACGTACCGAAGTTTGCAACATGTCAATTTCACCCATTATCTCTTCATTACTAGTCTCTGCATCGAAACTGTTTATCGGGATGTAAATAAGAGACTTAATTCCATCTAAATCCATAGTGAATGCCAAAATCACTATCGTTATTTTTAAGATGAAGATTCCGAAGAGTATCACTGCATACTGAAATCATAGCCAAATTAAAGAGTGCAACCATTATCTTTCGCATAAAAATAATGAAAAATACTAGCGTTACAAAAAGTAGGAAGAAAATTCCAAGCAACCAACCAACTAACGAAAGTATTTATAATATTAACCAACAGTATTAGTAGGTCAATAACCCTCAAAATAACATTAGGTACAAAAGTTTTTGCTCACCGTGTTGACCATACAAGTGCTTTGCTTCAAACTGCCAAAGAAACCAAACATAGTGACGACTAAGAGCGCCATTCCGACGAGGATGCACAGGACTGAAGGGCTGAAGTACTCGCCATTCATGATGTGGTACACGAAGAAACTGAAGCTATGAAATTGTGTGTACACTGACATCCCCACGACTATCATTATCCCAGCGATAAACTGTAAAAAAAATAAAACACCGTGTTAAAAATAAAACTAAAGAGATCAATGGAAGGCTATTAACGAAAGTTTAATTTATACCTTTGAGGCGAAGGTTTTACTAAGAGAACTTATTATGGATTTAAAGGAGTTATAATTCTGTTTATTGGTTTAAGATTAATTATCATGTAGGTAATCAGGTTATATTTATCGTGATCGGGCATCATAATACCTTTTGCATAGCAACAAATTTTGTTTTCCACTTTCCTACCAACATTTGCATTTTTTTAATATCTAGGCATAATATCAAATATATTGATATATTTGAATGTTTATCATAAGTTATCGTGATCCAAATCATTATCTTTGTCAATTCAACTTTTTGTTCTACTGTTAGTATCGGATATACGGTTTTATACCAGAACTCATAACCGATAATAAAGTGTTACAAATGGAGGTTCATTTACAATAGATTAAAGAAACGCCTATTACGTTATGGTTCATTTAAATACAAAATAACAATGGATGATTTGCTGTACTAGAATAATGTTTAACCAGAAAACATTTCTGGTATAATGTTTTCACAGTACGGGCTTTGTGACCTAGAAAACCTTGAAGCAGGTCTTCCTATGATTAAACCATAAAACATGGATATTTCATCTTAAACACCAGCTACAGAACAATGTTTGCACAATCAATTCTAGTATCTATTTATCATCTCACACTATAGAGGTTCTATAAATAATTCACCTTCATCGCATTTTCATTCCACTATAGAACATATCCGCTTTGTTCTTAAGGATAATACTTACGATGAACATCGTCGTGATTGTCAACAACAGAAACCTTATAGATCTCATGTTGTACTCCGTCTCCGTCTTCGTAAATTTTAATTGCTGGCCGTTTGGCACGCTCATCGTCATTTTTAACCGATTTTTGTGTATCACTTCCACGAACACGACACAAACTGAGTTCGCCTGTCACAGAATGTCGTATCAGATAATTTAACGATGCGCCGATAACACTTTGTTTCTGCTTTAGATGTTTGATATAATGATATTAATAACATTAAGTCCTATCTTAGTTTAATTCTAGAACAATGCGCACTTATTTGCTAAGTTATTCTCACTACTGAAGTATGAGAACGCGTTCAAATGTGAAAAATATAACAAATCTTCGGTCGTTTCCATTTAGTTAAAAATAATGGGCACTAATGATAAACGAATGCTATTGTCCATTAGTCACATTTTACCGCGGTGACGTGATCGCAAATAGCACATGGGTATAATAAATTTTCTTGTAGGTATTTACATGCATATTAGCCGCCAGAATTACATATAAGTACCTAATTCTTAAGCTACTGTACTTGGTCCCATGAAACCATTAATTTGCGTTGAACACGTCTTAAGAGCCTCAAACGGAAAATTTCACAAAAAAAGCACCTATAATTTTTTCTTTTATCAAAATAAAATTATTTGATAAAAAACTGTCTACTTACTAAGCGGTAAATAAGGATATCGAATTGAAGTTTTAAAACAACTTATCATGAGAGTGTTCGGGATAAGAATGTACCTAATAGGTACTTTATGAATCATCAATTTGGAACTAAATTCAAGCGCTCTACTTATAAATTGTAGTTGGTAACCTTTACATTGGACCTCTCTGTTTGTTTTTAATAATCATTTACTTTTATATTTGGTATCTATGGCGACAATAGTGTAAACATTCCCTACTGGTCATAGTTAGTTGGCCTTGCTTTTACGTTAACAGTAATTTTCCATTTGATTTTATTTACATAACTAATAAATAGTATAGAAGAAATATGACATAGACTAGGGGCTAGGGCAGACTATTTCTAACTGCAGCAATGCGCTACCAAATGCAAACGCAAAATCGCACAATAGGGCATCTAAAAGAATTGTTTCCTAAATAAGGAATGCTCTATTTTCACCCTGATTACGGTCTCATTGCTACGCTAGCATCTGCTGGCACAAAACACAGACAAACATTTATTTGACTAGATTACAATAGGTCGTCATTAATCATCTGATTGTGATTCTTAAGATGATTCTGGCTGTACACTTTTTTACCTGTTTATTCTGATTTTTTTATAACCGACCCTTAACTTAAATGTGGTACCTACTTAGCTATTTTTGGGCATTATTTAAGCGCGGCAAACTAAATCAGTCCTATTTAAAGGCAAAAAAAATTAAAAGTAGGTATACAATTCAAAAAGAAAACGGGTATTTGAAATTGTCTATGGAAGGTAAGTTACCAAATTACCAATACAAAAAACTGCACTTATTCTTGACATTATGATTCAAGTATATTCATAATTTTCAGTTTATCAACGCCTCGCAGATACCGGGCTGCTTATCTGATGTATTGTATTAGCTTATCGTTCCACTATTTTGAATTTAGCGTGTTTTTACATACTCCCTTATCATTGATGGATTAGTTTATACGGCTAGTCTGCAAACGGAATGTTATCAACAATTTTTATGCTTTTTTTGAATAAAAATTTATAGCTCGCCTCTTTCTTAACAAGACCATTACAAAAAGAAACTTTAAAAAAATTTGTGATCAATCTTTATTTTTTTATCTGTAGCTCCCAACACACCGTATCGAAAACGCATTATTTTAAAGTTACATGCTTATTACGCCGGTATCAAATATGTGTACAGAAAACGCACTTGTTTTTTTTAAAGCATTTAAAAAAATACTACCAGAAAAAACAATATGTATAGCTGCCAGACTTGACTAAATAAAATCCATGAGCACAATCACCGCTGATAGGTTTAAACAATAATTTTCTGCACTCATTTTATTTTATTGAAGTAATTGACCAGACCAGGAACTCTTATTAGTTCCTTAATCACTTTTTGAATTGAAAACGCCAAAAAATACGTTTATTTTTTGTAGTGTATAGATACTAGAATAGTTATAGGAATAATAAAATAAAACACCAATCAAATTGCATATCTTTATTATTAACTTAAATAAAAATACATTTCAAAATACTTCTCACAATACTCGTAAGTACTTACATACTTTATTCAGACAATTACGATAAACTATATTAATAAGTTGTCATTATTTCAATGATTTTTAAGTGTACTACAGCAATATGGAATGTTCGTAAATACTGTTAGATGTATGAATAGAATAAGTACAAAATTTAAATCGAATATCCATAATTGTTATCTACAAACTAATATAGGTCTACACACATAACATGAGTTTGTTACTACGTTTTGTCTGCAATAAAATCTAGCGATGGCCAAAATAGAACTGTAAACCTAAAAATATGATTTGATTATCCAAGGCACTTTACTTCTAAAATACTTAAAGCAAAATTTCACCGTTACTTACAAATCACTTAGTTTGTTAGTTACAACCAAATGCCGTATTTTATCTGAAAAAATAATAAATAAATATGTTTTATTTTTTAACTCTTTGGAATATTTTCTATCTGTATTTCAAACGTGTAGCTGACATGAATAGGGTCCCTTAGCGGTGACGGTAATAAAAAAGTTCGTATCCATAGAAAAATTATCCAGGTATTATGTACCTAGTACCGATTCTACCGATGCTACCGAGATAATAAAACTCATGCTCAGTAATTATTGTGCAATGACTCGTATACATTTTCTTAATTACCACAATTTACCTGGTTTGATTCTAATTACTAGCGTTAGGGATTTCGTGAAGAAAATCCCCCTTGTTATTTTCGTATGGTTCTAATTCTACAAAGTACTTTGGTAGTGAATCACGTGTAGTGATAATGATGGTGTAAACCGCAAGGAAACATCCTCAAGGTCAGTGATACGATCTACAAAACCTTTTTGTTCGTAGCTTCATGATTTATGCGGTAGTTTGTCCGTGGAAGGGGACGTACATGACGGCGGGCTTCTTCTCATCACTAGGGTTCAGGGAACTGTAGGCGTTGATCATACGTTCCTGGATCTCCCACCGCCTTCTCTCACGAAGAGTCTTGGCCTTGCGGATTGAACTGGCCAGCGAGAACGAGAATACGATTCCGATTATCTGTAAAAATAATAAAACTATGTATAACGCACTGTTTATTGGTTGGGCTGATTGGCAATGGCCGACAATTGTGTGCAAGGTTTAGGTTAGATTGAATTTTATTAGTACGTATGTATATGTATACGTAAGAACAATCATTTTTTTTGAGTGTATGTAGAGATAAAAAAAAAATCTACAGGGCAAAACACAAACATTTAAACCTTTTAGTCTGTGTCAAAAGGTAATTTTTAATTTTCCTTTATGGAATATCGATAATTTATCGAACATAATATAATCTAACCCTTTGAAAAATTGGGTTAGACAGTAAGAAATTTGAAGACGTTCAGCCGGTACAAAAAATAAGAGCAATAAGTATGAAGTGTTTTTATTTATTTAAGTACCTGTTGCATTAAAATGATTTTATGACCTGAGCATAACATTATGAGATAATATAATTCTTAAATGTAGAATGTCTACCATAAAAATGTTTCACGGAAACAAAAAGTAGCATCCTCATTGTTCCCGTTAAAATTGAACTCTACCTACTTTTGAATTTTTTTTTTATTAATTTCATAGGTTTTTCCACAATAAAAAAGTAGTGCGTTACTTATCTACATGGCACTTATAATACGTGTTCTTAATACATACTGCGATGTATGCATCACGATACGATTAGATAAAAAGCATGATATCTATTACAGATAAGAAATAGCATTAATTTTAGCGGCGAGAATAGTAATGATACCTTGCTATGTCATTATAACTGATAATTTCTGCATTACTAGCACTAAATGATTCCTTTGCTTAATACATCTATACTAATAATATAAAGCTGAAGAGTTTGTTTGAACGCGCTAATCTCAGGAACTACTGGATCGATTTGAAAAAAATGTTTTCGTGTAAGATAGTCTATTTATGGAGGATGGCTATATAACATCAGGCTAAGATGAATAGAAGAGGAGCAGAATAAAAAATATTGCGAAAATGGCAAAACTACGCGAGGGATTGCTACTCATTTATATAAAAACAGTTATAGTTATCGTTATGTTGAATGCAGATTAGTTCAGAGAATTAAATATATGAGTAGGTAGGTATCTGTTACACCTCCATGCACGCCATTGTCTTAGAAAAATAAATATAATTGTTTTAATGGGCATTATAATCAGAAATAACACAAACATTAAAGATAATGATTCCTTTAGTGCCGTTAGAGCGTGTTCACGACTTACTTGTAACCTTAGACCCTCTGCTAATTGGTTAAAACTTAAAGCTTAGCTCAAAATCTCCAACGAGATAAGTCACTGACAGACTTATCAATCCTATTTTGCCGTGTAGAGGCTCCTTTGAATCCAATCAGAAAACAGAGAGTGAAGTCAACCTATCTTACTTACAACTCACATTGCTAAACAATAACTGTCTTTGTCTATTGAGACTTTAGGAAGTTTTATTTTAATGACGTTAAGGTATTTTTTTTTTTAATTTTATTATATTTTATTCATAATTTATAAATTTTGACGTTCGTTAGGTGAGATAGGTATTAGTTCCTAAGACAAAACAAATGATTTGAATTAATCAAGGCTGTGGCCGGGCCACAGAAAACGTTGACCGCTAACCTTCAAATGGATCATCTAATCACTCTTCTTCGACAGTCCAAATTAAATTAAAAAAACAAACCTGAATAAAAGCAATGGTCATGGCACCAGCTCCCAACAGTCCAGCGCTCTGGTAGATCAGATATGTGACCCTCGGAAGGCAGCCGTTGGCGTAAAGCTTGATGCACTCGTGGACCTCCAAGGAGCCGATGATCTTAACATTGGACTGGGCGCAGCAGGAGTTGGGGACAGTGATGTTCGACACGTTGATCCCGGTCTCCCCGGCTGGAGGCGGCACCTCGCTCCAGTCGAGGTAGCTGTCCACGCCGCAGCAATTCAGCTGAAAATGTAAGTAGTACGTGCTAGAAAATATGGACTACTATCTCGTAATTTTTTATGACATAGACATTTGCAATAAGTCGTTCTGACACGTACCGGGGTTTACGGATTAGGCTAATCACACTAGTCTATGATGAACACCTTATTCAATACTTATCATTACCTTCTTATACGTTATACTTTCTAATATTGGTTTCTGATGATATAGATTGGTTAATTTGTTGATTATTGGTTTCGAAAAATTCCCAATAGGTTCAAAATTTTCGTACTTAGCTGAAAAATATACCCAATCTAAAAAACGTCTTTAGACCTTTGTCCAATAGTTCATCCACTGCAGAAATAGTATAGATGAATCTTACCCTGCTCTGTATGAAGTCGTAGGCCTCCCGGACTTCCTGGTGCTCGTAGAAGGAGGGTAGGGTGGCTCGTAGGTTGTTGTCCAGCATGTCAGCGACCTGCGCGCGCAGGGTGTACGCCGTGATCGCTGCGGCAACTTCCAGTACCAAAACCACGGAGAGAATCACTGCAAACTGTTTATGACTCATTGAAAAGATGGTCCATTACAAATATTTTAAAGCTTAGGTACTAGCCGGTTATTAGGAACCTGAATCTTTTGTCAAATGCAACTGGTTCAGTTTCGCATTCGCCTTCCTACTTACAACAGACAATTTTGCTAATTTCTTGTGGAAACGTAAAGGCGGATTGAAACATCAAACTCCTGCAGCTGGTACTCGAATATGTTAGGTATAATTACAATATCGGTGAGGCAGTCATGTTCTTTTTCTTTTTGGCAACGCATCTAGCTTCCAGCGTGCTTATTTGTCGGCTATTTTCATGAAAATCATGCACTACCTACCTATTTACTGAGCTAGATATCGCCATTTCATATTCCGTAATATCGTTTTAATAATGTATCACACGGCGCCCGCATTGTCAGTCGTCTATCTACGACTCATTTCAAATCAACCGTTACTTGTGTGCTATTCCATGTACCATGTTTATTACTGTCTAGCAATCGCCCGCGGCTCTACCCGCGTAATTTTGCTGTTTTCACAATATTTTTTTATTGCTGCTCTTCTCTTACTCGTGTTATGTCTGATGTTATATATCCTAAGCCTTCCTCCATAAATGGACTATCTTATACTAAAATAATTTTTCACATCGGTCCAGTAGTTCCTGAGGTTAGCGCGTTCAAATAAACAAACTCTTCATCTTTATATGATTAGTATAGGTAGTATAGATAACTAATAATATAAATATACGTACAATGTTAACCAAGCAGGTGCTTTCCTTCAGAGCTCCGATGCACCCGAAGAGAGAGACGAAGAGCATGATGACTCCAATGGCAATGATGAAGGTGGCCGGTGAGAACAGCTGGTCATCCAGGAAGAAAGACACATCGTAGTAGATCGCGTAGATCGTGGTCCCCACTGAGATTATCAACGCTGATGTTAGCTGGAACAGTCAATAAAGGGTTAACTACTTTATCTGGTATAGGTTAGTATACCTAGTAATTACCTCTAACGAATTTCAAGAAAGTAAAACCCTTTGCCATAACATAGCTGCCTTGCTATATGACATGATCAGCTTTCCAATGGAAACTCTTCGGTGTAGTCTACTGAAGTTATTTACTAATACCCTAAAGAGATATAAGTAAAAACGTGTACCTACTCATGTAACATGTTTTGTGATGAAGCCAATCATTTTAACCATCTGATAATATAATCAACATCAATATTAACAAAGGCTACTTCGTAACGCTGCTATTTTTGTATTGTATTATTGATTCAACGATACAGTAGGTAATAACGTAGGTGTGGAAATCGATCGCAGTGAGAGACCGCACAACCGCCGCTGCCCTTGTCCACGTCGTCAAGGTCAGCTGACGCGTCACGACACGACACGACGGACATGAGAGCCTGACCACATTGTTTTGAAAGGGTTTGATCTATGTAGGAAATTAAATGACATTTCACTCGAACTTGGTTTTTAGATATGACGAAAATCTACAGTAAGGTACCTACTTAATGACTTCAATAAATCCATGTGTTGTGTTCTTGAAAGAAAAAGTGGCATGAAACTCCCAAGGAGTAGGTACCTACATTTCTTCGTACTCGTAGGTAAAGAATAGT
>LGAG01000774.1:75495-99242 GCA_001278395.1 Lerema accius
TCAGTATAACCTTTTACCTCTACAGTAGGACAAACAACTTCTTCACAATACCCTTTGTTTCCTGTTTTGGATAAAAGTATGTCAGTCTTACCCCACCTTACCTTATAGGAATCCGTAATGGCTTAATTAGTTACTTAAAATTTAATTATATTATGTATTACGCATTTACAGATGTAATTTATTCACATTTAGCTGTTTAGGAGTTTTGTTTGATGAAAAATAGCATTTTAAAACACAATGTTTCGTAAAAGAGACACAAAATTACCTATCTAACGATGTCCTATTATAAAAAGCGATATCCCATTATAAGCGAAAAAAATCATCCCTACACCTACCCCCGAAGAAAGCTCCAAAAAAATTTTATTTTTCAGATTTTATTTTACTGTTACAATTTTATTCGTGGAATAAAATTACAAATTTAATCAAGGCAAGTAATCGAATTAAAATCTTTATATCCTTATTTAAGTGTATTGAGTATAAGTACATTATTTTCTTCAGAATACGATGTAAAATTTACCTAAAATAGAAGTTAAATTAAAACCCACATAACGTATGAGTCACATTATCTATCGATATTTACTCTGTAGGTACCTGCTATGTACTAACCGATTATATAGCTCACGATAAGCGAATTAATTAGCTTTCTTTAATACTTCGTGTAGAAAATGCCACAGTAAATGACTTTAAACTCTACCATGAAGATAATTCGTGTTGTAAAAAATGTGACGTCAGAGATAGAGGTAAGTTTACATTTTAACTAGTGATAGATAATAACAACCTTCACTATGCAATGCTACAAATAAAATTAATAATGGTATCATACCAGTTAACCCAGCAATATTAGCTTTTGAAAATAATATCAATAAAATTGGTAGTTTTTTTATAAGCAAAGTTTTTCTAAGTACTATTATTATGAATAAAAGCGATAATTTGTGTAAAGAAGCAAAAAAAAAATATATATACGACTCAATTCTTTTCGATATCTTATCATAAAATCTATCGTTATAATGTATAGAATTTCTTTCTGGGGGACTGCAAATATTTATCATTCTTAAGTTGACATGTGGAGTTAGACCATAAATTATTGATTAAATTCATAAGGAATTCTCACAATATTCACACATTCCATCCAATAGGAAGTACCAAAACAAATATCTCTCATCAAACCGGTTTTTTGATAAACATTCCCACCTCAAGAATGACTTCAATTGTTATATTACGAATCCTATTCATACAATTAGACACCTCTAATCATCGCCCATTATGAATGATCAGTCTGGTAGGAAATTACGTAACTTTACATTAATTATGATAAGTCGAATCAGCGGTCAAACTCGAATCAGACGTTTTTGTAATATTAATTTAAAAATTTTGCTTAAAATCTAAGACACCCAAGAACCGTTTTGATCACGACAGCTTTCATACAAAAAAAACGCAGTGAAATTTGATCCATTAGTTTCGGATTTTGAAGATATTATGATACTAAAAACAGACACTTAACCCTATTTACTTAACATCTTTTTGCGTTCGACGGATAAAAGATAAGAAGGACAAGAGGTAGCTCCGATATCTTAAGTATTTTTGCAAATTATGATTGGATCCCGAAGTAAAATTTCCTATGAATAGATTACGAAACTGTGATAAAAACGTTGATATCACTGAAACATTTGATTTACAATAAACGTAAACCATGTCTACAATTTACAAACATCAAAAATCGTGATTTTTCAAAATATCGAAACAATCACCCGTTACTTATCAGAATCGTAGATACTGATATTTGAGTCAATATTTCCGGTATATCTAGTAGATATTAGATACTCTGAACCAAGGATAATAGCTACAAAGTATATAACGAACTGAAACACAAGATTTAATGTTCTCCACATAACTGTGTTACGTTGAAGCGCTAAATGCCATAATGAAGGTCAAATAACAGACGATACGGGAAGGTATGAGTATTAAACGATATTCCACACTTATTGGAATGCATATTATTTTAGGCTCAGACCAAAAAATATATAGACTCAGTCCTCAAAACAAAAAAGGGAGGTAATTTCTTTTACGATTTGACGTATGTCACCGAGCACGGTCTGCCGAGCAATTACCGGGAAAATTTATCATTTGTTATTAATGTTGTTTTTTCGACTACGCTTTTTTGTTCCGAAGACTGAATGTATATATTTTATGGTTTATGATTATACAACTTTCCATTTATAGACCTAGCTTGTCACTTAATCAGATCATAAATTATCCCTACTGTTGATAAAAACATTATAACCGTAACTATGTGCTTGAATTCTGTTGAATTTCAAGATATCATCACCCTTTGTCTCTGACACCGATTACTTAATCCATTTCCAGTTAATCCACAATCTTTTTTTAAATCTGGCTTTAAAGGCCTCAGGCCTATATTAGTACAAAACTATATAGGTATTTGTTACTAAAACTACATTGTTCAAATGTATTTTATAACGTAAAAATCAGTGTTTTCACTAAAATATGCTTCCACCTTCTACTTTACTACAACGCCATCTACCTATCTATCATTTAACGCTATCAATCTATCGTAGTATCGAAAATATTACGGATTAATAAACACAACATAATTATGGTGATAGTAGTTAATAGTGCTCTATGTAAAACTTATAAAGACTTTCTACATAATTCAGATTACTGATACTGGTACATTGATCTGGCAGTATTGCCGAATACCACAAAATAGTCATAAAAACGTATATATTAGGTACCTGAACTAAACCTGAGTATATCCTATCGTATCTTATACGTAGAAACATCAAGAAAACACTTCATTTAGATTTTCATACAGAGATATTGTAATGTAGTGTGCTGAGATAACGGTGTGAAGTTATTTATATAGATTACTGACATTCTAACTATGACGAAAATAGGCCGCTGGGTAAGTAATTAAGCTAATTTGAGACATGAACTGATTACTATGGATATTAAAATAAGCATAATTATAGATAAATTCACATTTATAATATTAGTAGGATAACTCACCGCCATAATCACATAGTAACTTTCTCTGAAGGCTCCGTAAAATCCAAAAAAGGAGATAAGAAATATAATAATCCCCGTCGCGATACAAAACGCTGGGAGAGAGAAAAATCTCTCGGAGAGAAATGGGTGGTACTCATTGTAGGCCGATTGAACAGAACTACCCACAGACAAGATTACAATCCCAGTTATCTGAAAGAAATAATATCACTCACTTTCCGTTCACAATTACGCAACGTACGAGTATTTTTACATTGAAGTTCTTCAAACAAACTTACCACGAATAGAAAATTAACTGAAACTAAAGTGTATTTCACGGTGGTGAATATTTTAGACCACATTTTGTTCTAGCGCACGTGCTTCCTCGTGACAGTCAAACGACGTATGCTAGTTTAGATATTTTTATCGCTGCCGTATCGTTGATAAGGAAAACAAGTGACTTTATCTAGTGCGAGGCTTCTCTAGTTTTAGTTCGGAGTATCTGTCATTATTGAGGAATGATCCTTGATTCGTCCTTCGTATAAATCTTGCTACGCGTCCGGCTTAATTAATACTGAAATAAATTGCCATCCCTAAAAATATACTTACAGATTTTTTTTTATATAATAATTTAAAGGAATTCGTTTCGTATAACTTTGTTTGATAATACATGAAATATTGTTAGGTATACTGGTTGGCTGAAACTTTCCATGACTATGATTATCGATGCATAAACAAAAGTTGAGATTTTGAAAATTAAGGCGCAGATTTTTATGATTTTTTATGAAAAATGTTACATTATTTATTATTACACTAGGTATATTTACCACTAATATTTCTACAAATTGCTATATATTTCAGTATTACCTTTTTCTACAAGTAGATTAAAAAATGTAAAGGAAATAATCATGTGGAATCATTTGAAAGAACACTTTTTGTGTTTTATTAGAGTGTCCATTTAATCTGGGCGCACGGCTGTGTCGCCACCAAGTCGAGCTAAAAAAGCGGCACGAGACGGTACCATCCTTTTTTCAAAGTTTTTGAATTAGGTAGGTAGTTTAAATTAAGAATTTAACAAATATTTTAGCTTCCATATCTAGATTTATTATGCTTATAATATACGATTAATTAGGTAGATATGGTGACAGTGCTCGTCCCTGATGAGGTCAGCCACTTGACTTGTCACCTGTTGATTACATTAGGACCACTTAAGGAATTTCTAGGACCATTGCAGTATGCATCAGCACAGTGTTAAAAACTTAGGAAGCAGGGTCCTAGTTGTCAAGACTTTCATTCTGAGAAGGAGGGTTACACCACTCTGGTGTACTTAGGTAACAAAAAAAAAATACACAAAATGTGTAGGTACGTACGTTTGTAATATATATATACTTATATGTATATGTGTAAAGCGGGAAAAAGTTATTTTTTATTTTTTAAATGTGATCTTACACATTTTTTTTCTTTTGCAAATTTTTTTCTTCTTTTATTTCTTCGGCGTATGTTCGCTCAGCCAACGACTATAAAAAGGTGTATTTTTATTTATTTTGGTAACATAGAATATGCAATTTAAATAAATAAAAAAAACAAAGAATTTTGCACTTTTACAATTTAAAACCAACTTATTGCATGTTAGAATGTTAATATATCTACGTATTATCTTATCCTCTTAAAGGTAAACAAGATAAAATAGTTTTCTGTATGTGTGTCTCAGTCGATGGCCTTTGTATGTAGACAATTACATTATTCCATTTTAATAAGTAAGTAGTTATCTTTTGAATAGAAGATATCGAGTCATAAAGAAGCAATAGATTAGATTACAATTACCTACCTGTAAGTACAAATAAATAATAAATTCGCTTGTACCTAATTTAAATATACATGTAAACATCCAATTTTCTAAAAGTTTGGATGTGTTATTTATTTTGTACATTACCTGAAGTAAATAATCACTAACACTTCTCACTTTCTTAAAAAAAAAGGTTCATGATCGCGAGAAATTGCCGCCAAAAAAATCTCCCACAGATAATTGACTGCTTAGTTACTCCATTTAAAAATATAAAAAAACATCTGCAGAAAAAATAACTACATTACACAAAAATGCGACGTACTTAATCGTGGCGGAACACAGGTTTGCGTTACGAAAGTGCTAGTAGCATCGAATGTAGCATTGAATGCAATGTAGCAGAATTACCTAATTTCCATTGTTATCCAATTCCAGTTTTCCAATAACTACCTACTGCAGTTATACTTAGTAGTAATATAATCAGCATTTCGTCGTTTTAGGTTATTTTTCTACTAACACTGTCTATCAACTTACATTACACATTATTATCTCGTCTATAAACACAATTAGATTTTCATATTTTAGCTCAGGTTACTCTAAGGTGATCTACGTATATAGGTGATTTTATTTATATTAATAAGATAGCAAACGAGTTTGCAGTGCTACCAACCTCTGCTCGTAGATATTGGAACAAACCTTGAGTAGGGCTAGGGCGGGACGGGACTATTAATTGGTTAATAGGTCCTGTTAGTAATACCTAGATTTTAGTGATAATATTAGTTGTTGTTAATTCGTTAGTGTAGGGACGCGGAAGTTAGTACTGTTAGTGCAACTTAGTTAAATAAAGACTACTTCATACATAGAAACATTTATATTATTACAATATTCCAGAATAATTGTATTACTACATATTTAACGAAACATGATATCTACCTTATGGACTCTGTGCCTTAATAGTCTTAAAAAATTGTGCATACATTTTACTTTCGCTTGTCAAAATAATGGTCAATAAATACCTAATAATGGTAATAAATAATGGTAAAGGTATTTATTAAGTAACTAAGTAAAATGACAAAAACCGACTTTACACAAAGTATCAGTCTCTAATAATAATAATCTTCATTAACAATGCAAAAATTATCGCTTAATATACTCTCAATTCAACATCCCACATGAAGACTCTGAATTTAAATACATCTAACATTTCTATCTCATAGAGCAATTAGGGATTCTCCACAGTGTGTATAGACCTGCGCGGCACATGTAAAATTATTTGCAACTCGTTTAAATATTATGCTTTTTTGTTTTCTCCAAATAAAATATTATCTTATCAAAAAATATTTCCTGTACAAAGAAATTGACCGATCGCGATTCTTTATCCCTCCGTTATAGAGTAATTATCTTCTTTATTGACAGGCAATGCCAGATAAATGTACCAAATCTATACAATGAACGATAAAAAGTAATTCATAATGCTCATTGGTAAAATTTATTTTAATAATCCACATATTCCGCCCTTTTGCTCCTCAACCTCCAAGCTAGCCATCCTGCAATCGACGTCAATACAATCTGAAATACAGAAACAAAAGAATAATTTAAAACTATAAACTTTGTTTATATCTAATAGTAATTTTATTTGAAAAAGGAATATCAACAGAAAATCGAAATGAATCATTGAATACCATTTCGCTAATCAGAATGCAAGGTTATTTCAGCCGTTCTTGAGCAACGTATGTATGTGTAATCAATGCCAGGATTACTAAAACAGTAACAGGCCTATTTTCCGTGCATCTGTACATTGTTTTAATATTGAATGTAAAATACAAAATCATATTTGTTTGCATTTATATTTGTGTTGTTTGTAAGCCCAATTCATCAACTTTTGGACAGTTTTTGATTATATTTGACATATTGATTACTTTTATTATGACTCAACACTTAATCTTATGCGAAATGCATAAAAGATAACATAATTCAGTAACAGATCAACTTGCATCAATCTTGTCTGTAGACTCATTTTCTGTTTTGTGAAGTTTTCGAAGTCTTACCGTTTCAGCAACATGAGACTTCAAGCGGGATTGTAGTGGGTACTAATCCCACGTAACCCTTACAGGTATCTTGAAGAAAGTTTGAGCTTGTAAGAAAAATCATTAACCAAACCTGTATAACGGTAACGACCAGTGCTATCACAGCAATGATAAACACGTTGTGACTGAGCCAGTCGCCTAGTGCGCTTGCGCAGCCGGTGGTGTTCGCATTCTGCGAGGTACATAGAAACGGTGAAATGGTTCCGATGTCGATGAAACAACAGCTTACTGGTATACGTGCGGACACGAAATCGTGTCGACCAACGACTCCGCAGCACTCAAACTGAAACAATAAAAATTTCTTAACGTAACTATTATTATGTTCATGTGACAATGGAAGAATTTGTATTACTCCGTTGCCTTCTATAACACAAGTTCATTGTGCACTGTCAAACTGAATTGAGACTGGCCATAGAGAGACTATACGGTGTTTGCGGTTTCAAGCTGCTAATGTATGGCGGTTAGACTGCATGTAAGTGCTGGTCTGCTGGACTGATCGAAGCTAACGACAGCGACTCCTTGAAGCAGTCCATTTATGGCCCAGCCTTATGAGGTCGGGCACCGTTTCGAATACTTACTTATTCATGACATTTAGGGTCTGTTTCACAATCGATAAGTAAAGATGTCAGTAGTTATTTATAAAGTAAACTACTGAGAGAGTAAATCCTTCTGTTAACTCTCCATACGTTTCACAATCATCCGTCAATTAAAGTGAAATTGTGAAACGCAATTTACTGGTTTACCGTGCAAATAAGTTCAAAGTAGCTTACTTAGAACTTTACTCAACGATTGTGAAACAGGCCCTTAAATTAAATAAAATTCGGCAAGCATTCCAGCAACATCTCAGTTGCAACTCTGATTTTACTGAACTATCTGTCCTGTCAACACCATATTATTTTGTATCTCGGTATCAATATTACATAAACAATCACCTCCATTTGCATGTCATCCCATAACTTGGTGACCTCAATCCTGTTGTTATACTGCTGTAGACTCTGCACCATAGTTGATCTAATCTCTCGCGCTGTTCCATCTTGCAGATTGTAACCGGTAACAGTCATTGCGATCTCAAATATAAGCACGACTACTAGGAGGGCAAGATACTGGAAACACAACCCATTTTTAGTTATCATTATGGACTTGAAAAATGATTATCTTGTGAAACCTTGGATAAAACAGCAAAGAACTACTTACCCCGATGATAAAATAGAATTGTTTAGTAATAGCAGCATAAAATCCAAGAATAGAAGTCAATAATATGACGACTCCAGTCCCTATGGCGAACCCTGGCAGAGTGAAGAACCGCTGGGTAATTAACTGGCTATAAATTTGGTGTCGCGTCAGGATCACTGATCCAGAGATGATGAGAATCAGACCTGTGATCTGTAAATTAAGACGTGAAACGTAAATGTACATTATCGTCATATTTTTAACTGAAAACTGAAATGAATGACGGTTCATAACACTATGTTGACTACCCACTAATTGTGCCCTAGAACATTGAAAATTGATGGTAGATACGTACTGAAATAGGTGGTGAGTTATTATTCTCTAAAGATAAGGAATTATAAGGTGCATTATCTTATTTACATGAGTCATCCTGACTTAAGCCCATAACTTAACAAAAATATGTTAATTAAGAAATAATAAAAAACTTACCACAAACAAACCGTTTACAGCAATAAGTGAATATCGCACTGATTTTAACAGTTTTGGGATCTTTATTTTTCTCATTTTAAATTCGACACCCATTTTTTGTGATCACAGTCAAGCAGATAAAGTAACCTACTATCACTTCGAAGACGTTGAGATAATTTTATCAATCTGATTCAGAATAATCAATATCTATTTTATCTTGACACTTTCTGTAAGCATAGCCGAAACGACTACGGAAAACGGAATAGACGTGCATAAAAGGTAATAGAATTCGCTGATATAAAATAATTATATTCTTAATATAGTTATGATTTGCTGACAGAACAAAAAATATTACTGAATAATTATAATTATGTGACGTTTGTCGCTCAGCGAATTAGTTAATCCTAAGTATTGAAAGTTAAGGAACTGAAGAAGAAGTAGCTATATAAATGGTTGATCCCTACATGCTACTAACTTAGTGACAAATTTCATGGAAGGAATTTCCTAAGGACATGTTAGGTCGTCGTCGTTGTAAATTGCCAGCGTTAAGACAATGAAGCCTTCGAGTGGCGGCAAAAAAAATCTAACTTCACTGCAGGATCATTTCATTTACTACATCACGTCAAATATGAATAAATAAATAAAACACATCTTTTGGTAACAAAAATATTTTAATAATAGAATAAATTAAATGATGGAATGTCTGCTATACGATATTGATTTATAATTAAAGAAAAGTGAATCTAAAATTAAATTCCCTTGCTATTAAAATCCAAATTAATAGAGATCGGAAATACAGTGGAATTGTATAATACAATGTAAATACAATATTTACAGATAGTATATAATCCAATTAAGGAAACAGGTAGGTATCTATGTTAGGACCAGCTAAAAAAAACATTCATTATCTCAATAAACCTTGATAATACGATCCTTGTTATTTTAATTACAATTTGATGAACATACTTCCTTACAAATATATTAATAAAGGATTTTTCTATTGTATCGATAATGACTTTTTTCCATTATCCCAAAGAAGCAAAAGTTAAATCGAGATCTAAATTTTTACAAAAATGAAATTCCCTCATTTCCTAACAAAGCGTATCTACTACAATAAAAAATATTTTTCACATCCAAGTATTTTCGAATGTGAAAAGCAAATGAGGGATTCTTCCAACTTACTATTACCACAGTGCGTATGATAAGAAATTCAAGAATCCCTTTCATAGTATAATTATTATCCGGCCCGTAGACAATCAAACGGTTTGTCAAACACTTTGTATGGTCAATTGACCACAGAACGTCAAGAGGCATGTCCATAAAAAGGAAGTAGTACAAAGAATCCTTTATCGTTACAAAGATGGTAGCTATTTATATTACAGGTTATATGAACTATGAATTTATGAAAGATTCTTGGTACTTCCGTTTCGACCAACTTAGCCCTCCTGACGATTTTTGCTCTATTGAATAATTAATGTGTTTAATGATGAGCAAGTTTGATTGTGTACCTATTTGACGTGTTTGTGTTTGACAAACACGGTTGTCTTGCAAACTTCAAATGAGGTTAACTTTACATGTTAGTAATTAGGTATGCAATTCTTTTATAAAAAAAATTAACGATTAAAATTAATAATCATACCTACTTACTGATGTTACTTAAAATATTCGTAAATTCACAAAAATATACAATTTAAACAGAGTGAAAACGTATATTATCGCTCTAACTCCACCTCTTCGAACTTAGACCTCCAAGCTAACCATGCTGCTAGCGAAGTTAGGACAATCTGAAACAGAAAGGATTATCTCAATTGAATAGTTATTAATTTATGAAAGAAGAAAGCTGAAAAACTAATTAAATTATTTGTTGCTCGGTTTTAAGTCTTCTCTCACAATGTAATGGCACTTAGGTATGGTACAGTCTACGCTTGTCAAGTATGGATTAGTAGTAGTAGTAGTGAGTCCATATATTTTTGGTCTGGAAGGAAACATAGTTCTATAGTTCCTATATTAGTAACAAACAACTGTTTACCACACCTGCACAACGGTAACGACGAGCGCGATCACCGCAATGATAAACACCTTCTGTCCGAGCCACGCGCCCAGTGCGCCGGCGCAGCCGGGGGTGTATGTTTTATCTGAAGTACATATAAATGGGGAGACGGTTCCGTAGTCGATGTAGCAACAGCTCACTGGTATATGCGCCGCCGCGTAATCCTCAGTATTGACAGCACCACAACACTGAAACTGGAATAAAACAATGGTTACTCACAAATAGACATACCTAGACTGCACACACACAGACACAATATTCACAAACCTAAACCCACATTCACACACACTCATAACATTAGACATATTATTATAAGGTCTGCGTGTCTAGCTACGAGTACTACAATCTTGCTACATTCAGACTAGCTGTCCATGCAAAGAACTATGGTTTAGGCAGAAAATAGGCGAAGATGTTTGTTTAGGGTATTAAAATAGAACTAAGGAAAAACAATTTAAAACAAAGATATTAAATAATTTGGTAAACATTTCATACAAAAAGGTTAGGTAATACGTGAAGCGTTCGAAATAATAAGCTGCACCCTAGTGTAATTGCTGATAGCAACTTACAGGCACTCAACCTACTATAGTAGTAGTGTAGTGCTACTGTAGTAGTGCATTATTATTATTAAAAAAATGTTGAATAATTAAAGTTGAACCATAAAAACATAAAAAAATCTGTGAAAAATAAAGAATTCTACGATATAACACATAAGTATCAAGAGGTATAATCAAATATTACTTTGATCTATGGGTAAATATAATATTACTTACTCCCATTTGCATGTCATCCCACAACTTAGCGACCTCGATCTTACTGGAGTACTGTTGCAAACTCTGGACCATAGTGGATTGTATCTCCTCTGTGGCGTCGGCTCGCAACTCGTAGCCAGTTATAGTGATCGCTATCTCGAATATTAATACCGATACTAGAAGAACCAGGTACTGAAAGGACATGATTAATGTAATAATTAGCTGCCATAATAATAATGTTGGGGAACAAATCTAGATGGCGTTTCATAACGGGAAAATGGCACGTCAAAAATATTAAACATAAATTAGCTTATGGCCTTATTAGACAGACAATTTGTACATTATTATTTGGAGCGCCATCTATTACCAAATTATTTAACTAAAATTCTCCTTATCAGTGCAATTATTCACATTATGGACTACGTTAATCTACAACGCTAATTAGTTAAGTTACATCACCTTATAGCCATAATAAATCATTATAATAGGTACTACCTACATTTTAAACTCGTCGATATACATAGATTCTAAAGTAAACATTAGACACGATGGAGGATAAATATTACTCTATAATGAAATTATAGAAGTAACTTACCCCGATGATATAGTAAAATTGTTCGGATATAGCAGCATAGAATCCAAGGATAGAAGTCAATATTATGACGACTCCTGTTCCTATGACGAATCCTGGGAGAGTGAAGAATCGCTGGGTAATTAACTCTCTGTAGACTTGATGCTGCGCCAGAATTACTGCTCCAGTAATTACAAGAACTAATCCTGTGGCCTGTAGAACTAGATACGTTAAGAAATATTTTCTCACCTCAAACCTTTACTAGGTAACATATTCGAAAGGTTGGATAGGTACTTATAATAAAACTGAAAAAATTTAAACAAGAGCATTTCTGTATAATACTAATAGTTAGGTCTATAAATACGAAAGTTAATGAGGACTAATGTACCTATATTTCACGCAAAAACGACCGAATAAATTTTTAATGAAACTTTACAATGAAATAGCTTAAGCTTCAAACCAAGGAGCAAACGTTTTTGTTCGTCTATCTGGTTGTACGTCACTGGCCTGGTGGTTCGTATAACTTGTTATGTATGTGGCTAACATAAGGGGAATATTTCTGGGATAGCTTTTAATCCAGGATACAGTTTTGTCCCCGTGAGATACAAGGTTTACCGAAACAAAGCGAGGGCGAGTCACTACTACAACAAGATTTAAAGATAGATTGGGATTACTACAAAAAGTGAAGATTAGGTAGATACGTAAACACTTACTTATCTATGAAACCTTATTCCAGTAAATAAAAATATAAAATTCTTACCAAAAACAAACTATTGACAGTGAGCAGAGAATAACGCACTGATTTTAAAGCCTTGGGAACTTTTATTTTCTTCATCTTAAATTCAACAGCCATTTTCTCTGATCGCAGCCATTCAGATACAATCGCAGACTATCGCGCCGAAGACGTTGAGATAATTTTATCAGTCTGAAATACTAATCAATACCTACTTTATCTTGACATCTTCATATATAACAGAATGTTTACAAAATATGTATGGAACGAACTTTATACATCGGTGTTCCCACAATGGTGTAAATATGACTTATGGTCCTTCAAGTTAGTCACATAGGTAATCTTCGTGGCCGGCAACTTCTTGGTGACACACCTGGTTCTGCTAATGTCCATTATGTGGCGGTGATCACTTACCATCAGATGATCCGTCTTCTCATTTCGGCTTTAGGGCTTACAAAAATATTTATAGGTCATAGGTAGTAATGTGTTCATACAAAAAAATAGCTAATGATATCAATCTATAGTTCTATTTGACAAGCGGTTATGACATTGTACGTTCAAATTTTTGTGGAGAGCTTGTCGTAAAATCCAGTTTCTCGATCAGCAACGCATTGGCCGCGCTTTTATACACAAATAATTGGTACAAAGTAGCCGTGATAACTTACCAACGTTTTAATAAACCACCCCTTCCTCTGATTTGTCTACGCAACTTGATATTAAGAACAGACAAGAATGACTGAAGTAATGTTTTTAAATAACCAATGTAGATAATTATGTACCTACATCGCCACTTATTAACCCACTCAAATCCTTTATCACTAAGTACTTTTGTCATTTTATAAGTGTTGAAGCACAAAATAAAGTCTATTATGTAGTTAAAGGTCTTCCCCGATAATTTTAATTATCACTTTTTATTATTATTGGCACTATTGGTCACCGTCATACGCTTTAATTGATGGTCAGGCACGATCAATAATTACTAATTGATACTAACTATAAAAAAAATAACAAATTACAATTAATGCTGATCATTTGCCACTGAAAGCACAGCAATTGCTCACAATTGTATATTGTACGATAAAATTTCGGATTTTTCGTCCATAACAAAACTGATAAGTGATAAATCATTTATTCTGAGTTTTAAAATTTGAACAGATGTAATTTCGCGGGAGATAGAACGAACGCGCTAAGACTATCCGGTACACAGACTCACAATTCAATGTTAACAGCATAGAAAACGATTTTTTTTTCTACGGCATTCAATTTCTGCCCCCGAGAGTGTAAAAGCGAGGACTTAATTTTATAATTTTGTTTGTCTGATAGCATTATGTTGTGTTTGTTTTAGAACACTTATTTGCAGGTTCAATGTATGTCAAGTTTACTATTTCCTTACTTCTAGTTTACAATTAAATTAAACCTTCAAGTTATTTATGTAATAAAAGTTAAAGGACTTTAAAGTTGCCTTTCCAAAAGAAAACCATTACACACACCACTTGATTGCCCCAAAATCGAAAGGTGACCTCACTTAAAGAAAGATGTGTTTTCAGTCTTTACTTCGATATTAAACAACGTAAAACTTCTCCTCTCTTTTAAAAGAATCCATGTCATTAATTATAATTTATAGAATGGCAACACTTTGTTTCGGTGATAAATACAAAGAAGTGTTGTGTACATTATGACTTAATGAGTCATGGTATGGTAACACAGTCAGTTGCTGTTGCTATTTGTCCAGCAGTGAACGGCGTGTTTAAGTTTATGTGCTTTGCTTGGTGTTAAATAAATAAATTCACGGTGAGCTCTATAGTTTATTATACCTTGTCTTAACATTTATAAACGTGCACAAAAAAGGCAATATAAATATAAAACAACGATGAAAAAGTGTCTAAGCTACAAAAGCTTTTCGAACAATACAAATCGATGTTTTTAAATCGCAATACGGCTTCGATCGGAGTGAAAGCCCGGAAAAGACTTACAATTATTAATGCTTTTGTTCCAGATTCAAATTTAAATAACACGAAAACAAAACTAAATATGGCTATCGGAGCGGGAATGTCGTGTGTGAAGTATCTACTGTTTGGCGTCAATCTTTTGTTCGCGGTAAGTGTATTTGCTTCGAGTTTTCCTTGAAAGCCTCCCTTACGCCCACTGACGGTCTTTTCGTGAGACGTACGTCATTATAAATCCACGTGATATTGCAATTATGAATGCATCAGTCCATATTGTTACTTTAATAGTAATCAATTACTTATTTAAGCATTTAATTAATATTTTGTTTGTATTGACGTATTTAAAATCGTCTCGTAGGTATCTAAACAAATTACACAACATATTAGTCATCGAATGTAATTACTTCGTCGTTTCTTCAAATTAATAGGGTACCTACCTCAGCGGAAAGTTTTGCGCTGCGTAAATAAAAGTAGGTAGAATTGTAATGCAATAAAAGAAAAAAGTAGAACAGTCGCCAATATTTTTTATGACTTGTTGCTTATTTACTAACATGTAGGTACTTACTTGTGATTATGATAAACATTAGCGATAAAAGTAAGTAAAGAAATCAATATCAGATAGTTTCGCCTATTTACGACCAATTTGTGAAGTTGCCAAGTTTGTAAAGCAAATGAAAAATGTCAATAAATCTATTTTAAACACAGAAGCCCAACATACTTTTTTATATGTTAAGGTTACAATTTTTGCTTCCAGGCTTTTATGATTTATGTGACAGTCATTTAAAGTTCAAATTGTCTAAATCAACTCTCAAATGTAACCAAATTCCATAACTTAAATTAAAATATTTTTTAACAGTTGCACAACTATTTCTAGCTTTATTTAAACTATGAGCAAGTTTGAAAACCAGTTATGTCATTATCATAATATTGAATAAGCAATAAGTCATTAATGTTACCAATCTACTTTAAACTCAATTAAGTTATTGGCATTTGTTGCATTTGAATGTCATTTCATTGCTTAAATAATTTATTATGCTTTTTTAAACCAATCTTTTATTTTTCTATCAAGGTTTTTTTCTGCTAGAGAAGGCAATAATAATCACTTGTTATTAAATAATATTCTTAGCTCTAAAAAAAGTGGTTTTATTATTCACTTATAAAGGATTTCCTAAAAATATAAATTGTTCAATGTTATTATATTAATAGAAAGGTCAATGTACTTATTTCCTTTTGTTTATTAGAGAGTTCATTTGGTTCACTCAAAACTAAAAAAAATAATTATTAGGTACATATTTAAATTTTCGTCCAATAAAATTAATTGTTAATTTATTAGTAGCTGATCCTTTAATCCTATTTTATACCATTAGGTAGGTATATCTTGATACACAATATTATCATCAGTTTTGTAAAAAAAAACTTAAATGATCTAACTGCTTGCTTTATTGTATGGCATCAAGGCAGCTAATCATTTTGTTATACACATATTTCACCAAAGTTGTATTTGGTATTACGGAAACGATTGGTGTCGGAAAATTACTATCAGTTCTTAATCTAGTTTATGTATATTAAGTAAATTGTCTCTGGCTTTGTTATTGATAAAGACTTTTGATACAAAATGCAAGCAGAGTTGGAACTTTATTTAAAAACAGGAGGGGCTGTTAAACAATTTAATTTTGTGTACAATTCATTTAGTAAATTCTAAAAGGGTATAAAGACCTTTAGCCCTTAACTAAAAATATATTTTCTTGCTCTAGATCACTGGACTCATCATTCTAATAGTCGGTGTGAAGGCCGAGATTGGAGCCAATCCATATGTAGACCTGACAGATGAGACCTTCTACACATCTGCCCCGATGATCCTGATCATCGTGGGACTGATTGTGTTCATCATTGCATTCTTCGGATGCTGTGGGGCGGTGAAAGAAAATCATTGCATGATAGTCACGGTAAGTTATTTCTTTAACTTATGGGACCAATAATGTATTGCTTAATAACCATAAATAATAATTAGGAGGGACTTTGCCTAATTTATTATAAAGTAAATACATAGGCAAAGGCATCCAATTTCGAAGATAGACAGAAGTATGTAATGTGTAAAAACAAATTTTAAAGTCTTATAGTATTTAAAAATATTTTAAAACCATAATTAATTACCAATTATGTTTAAAAGTGTATTATCAGCAAAATGTAGTTTAGATTGTATGTTCCGTAATCAATTAGTTTTTTAATTAAAATGCGTTTGTGTCGCTTCACACATTGTTTGTGGATTTTTATAAATACAATCAATAAAACTATTAAATTCTAATAAAAAAAAATATTTTAAAATACTTTGTTTACAAATAAAGATGTCTGAGAAAACGCAAAAGTACCCACTCCAATACATATTTAAAAAAGATGGTCCACTTTAGCGGTGTTAATAGCGGCATGTATTCGGTTTTATTTATAAATTGTCCTCTATTATTAATTCTCAACCATTTAGTACAATTTATTGTACCTACTTCCCCCGAACATGTGGACGCGAGTTCTGGCTGGTTGCCAATAGTTTTCTTTGTCATTTGTTGTACTAAATTATGTCAGTACATTCTTAAGAAAATTAGGGACACAGGTTTCAAGAGTGTTAGCCTGCATCATAATTATGTGGGTCGTGGCGTAACGGTACTCTATGCATTCGTGTTAAGAGCATTACGTTTTAGTATTTGCCTGTATGCCTGACGGTACGGTAAAAGTGTAAGGCTCTTAAATGGAAAAAAAGTCATGTTAAGTAGAAAGGTAAAGGTTGTTGGATATTTGGATACAATTCCGAAATTTTTTCGACGTACCTATTGCCTTTTTGTTTTTGATTTAAAATGCAATTTATTAGGCGTGGTATAATGTTGTCGTACCCTAAAGTCAGTCGTACCTGGCCGTACCCAATCTGGGCCACCAGGGTATTCCACTATGCTGATCTATTGCTATTTTTTTAAAGTAATTGCATAAGACCTTTTGAAAATTTCTGATCACATATTATTAAATTTCCTCTAATACATCCATTTGACAAATTAGTTTTATTATTGAATTTTCAATTGACAAAACAAATAGTGTTGTTTACGAGCAGTTTATTTTTTTAATTAACTGCTGTTTAAATAAAATGCATTTATATAGGGGCTTGCTCATCGCAAATTATGCACTCGTTATCTTAATAAGTAGGTATACATTGTTTATCTTTCGTCATAAAATTGTTATTGGTAACAAATACCTTGTTGATTACGAATGAAGCAAGTGTTTATTTAAATATTTAAAATATGTTTCATTCACATTCATATTCATTTATTTGCACACCATAAATTATATTACAATAATTATGGACCCTGTAGGGCACAGCAAAGCAAATTAGATTAGAAGAGAGGACAGCGCTAATATCTATAATTTATCTTTCTTTTAATTATTTATTTTAATAACGTATACACATTACTCATGCTGGACTTTCATTTTGCGGGAGATTATTTGTCGGGTCGTGGTCCACACCTTAATGAGGATCTATCCATCCATCCTTGACTGCCGCCATCCATCCAGCGGCTCTGCTTGTGCGCTTGTTGTATACCTTTTGAACAATAGATAAGACTATGAAACCAGATTCCTCTTCAGTTTGTGGTAGAATCTTAATATTTCAGCAAAGATCAGTGTCTTGTTTTTATAACCAGTAATATTCGATTTGGCCACTAACCCTTTACATATTTTAGAAGCTTGGCTGTTTACGATCTAATAAGGTTACAAAAGTTACGTTTATTTTCATAAAATATTACCAATTTATTGGGCCTTAGGGTTTGTTTGTTACCAGGGTAAAATTGAATGTGATTTGGTCTGGTAGCAATTTTACTTCATGAATTTATAGATAGATATATATATAAAGTCTAACTTCGCATAAATCTCACTAATAATATAAGTCGCATCAACATGTCCCAGCTTGCTTTATGATTCGTTTACAAGGTAATTGGGCCAATCTGTTTATACCAATTGGCCGCACGAGTCATATGCCGTGCCCTTTGATACACTGACAGAATTGCTTGTACTAGAGCTGAATCCTGAACTACCAACCAAATAGGTACCTTTTATTTTATGGGACCTCATATTTACCTTTTTTATGTCTTACGTCTTTTCCCCTGCTAACTATTACTGCCCAAAGTTTACCTTTTATGGGGCTTCAATATAATTCGTGTAATATAATTTAGGCGGAACCCCTATGGTCCGCGGAACCCAGTTTTTGAATCCCTGTATAAAATGGCCATAGAAATTACCAATATTCCTGAAGTTACTGAGTCATTGTCGTTAAGTCTTAATATCATTTGAATAGTATTGGTTAAATTTGACCACGTTACAGGAAAACTTGGTCAACTGTAAATCGTTTGGGTTTATTAGGTACAATCATCGCGGTTTTGTTTAAATAAATGCGCTTTATTCAAATCAACCTCGCTTGTAGATTTGCTTTTACTTACTCATCAATTTCAGCATATTGACATGTGTTAGAAGTTTTATGGTGATATTTCAGTGCGATCTTATGAAAATATCAATTAGGTCTTTAGCTAAAGGATTGAAACAACGATTTGAAACAGATGTCCAGTGCTAATACGATTGAGCACCGTGTCCTTTGACACGAGTCGTCTGCTTCATACTAAATGGTCATTTCCTTTTACCATATTCGACGTTAACGAGTTCCTTTCTATTACATATCTGCCGTTGTCGGTCGTTTGTGTCTTAATTGGTTTAGTTTAGACTTTAGACTCTAAAGTTTAGATTCTAAGGATTAGGATTAGTGGATCTAAACTTTAGATGACATCTTCTGTGATACTTACGTAAAGAAAATTATATTTTATGAACTAGGTAAATGGGCTGGTTTATTTTATCAAACAACACTATATACTCATTCGTACATGGAACTAGAGTTAAGTATTAACTATAACATCTACAAAAAACATCTCGAAGGAGATAACTAGAAGCAAATAGATCTATACTATACCATACAAATTCTATGATACAAATGTGTCGACTATTATGTTTATCGTTTCGATTTTCGAAACCATATTTCATCATCGAAGTAGGTAAACCCATTGTCAGCGAAGAAGCCACATCGCTTGTAATCGGTTAACGGCCGAATAAACAACTGCTGGTAGTGACAAGGCGGGCGCACGATAACAAAAAATATTGGGCGTTATTCCAAGTGTACAGCCGTATCGTTACGAGCATCTGCCATATCGACGGATGCTATTTTTTCTATATCGTTATTTTCTCATTGATTGCGATTGTTATTGAAAATGCGTGATTAATGGGCGATGTAATGATGAATTGAACTCTAACAATGGCAATTGTGTTAGGTAAGTCGCTATATGTCAACCCTGCTAGGTTAGTAGTGCGAAGGCGTATGCGAAGTAGAATATCTTCTACAATTAAGAATTAAAAATAATAAAATGTACTGCATATTGATACTTAAAAATCTATTAGGATTTCTTAGGATATAATGCTTTATTGAAATCTCTAAATGCCAGGACCTTGGCCCTATTTAACGAATCATGCGTGTAATTGTCGTCTCAATGGATGAATGATCTTTTAAGCGTTGAGCAAGTGCCAAAAATTTCTTGAACCTTCTCTGAGTTTTGGAGGATACCTTATGTGTATGGACACTTTAAGGATACGACGCGATATAAATTGTAGTCGTTGAAGCTTGTCGGAAGCCTTCATGCGGCAGTACTTCCAACATTTAAGTTAGTCACTAAGACCCCCACAATTTCAGACTCCTCACTGATGAAGAGAACCGTGCCTTGTACAGGGTATATTAATGTTATAAGTAGTAGCAAGTATTGAAATCATTATAAAGCTACCAAAAGACATACTTATTAAAACTTATCAGTTGAATGTCATCGTAAGGACACGGCGAGCAAAGTAAACCTTTGCATAGTGCAATCAAGCTGAAGTTAGTAGGTAATAATACCGTTCTAGGCCAGAAGTATCATAGCATGACCGACGTGAAGTGCGAAGTGATTCATCGTTCAACTGTGATTCAATATCATCGCGTCCATTTTGCATCCGTTCAATCCAATATCCTCCAATCACTGTTCGAAGTGTAAAAAAACCCAATGATATTTTACAATGAACTTTTGCAGTATGAATACTGATAAGAGCCGTTTACTTGTCGTACTTTTTACTGTGCATCACTAAGCTTAGTTATAATTAATACGTATACCTACATATAAATTATGTGTCATATATAATTAATGTTATTTATAATTACCTACCATAGTTTTATATACAACCAAATGAGTACAACGTTAACGGAATATACCAGGTTTCTTTGACCTGGCGTTGTCTTCGTTTATTTTATAGAAAATCCTGAGTGATTCATACCGCGTACTTGTTTGCGAACGAATTTCCCGCATCCGTGATCCCATTGTGTTTAAACGGAAATAAATTTTGCCAGTTTAGCAGTGCCTACTGCCCTCTATTTATCCATCCAAACGTCGTCTACCGGTTATCCATCCAAAATTACACACGACTGAATCTTAAATTATAATTTTAAACTTTTACTATCGCAGGAGGCATTAACATTACAACTGTAACGGGTACTCACGATTTTTGTAAAATACTCTTTGACGTATAATTAGGAAAACTTCTTTTAAAAATTTAACTAATGTATAGGTTAGAAAGCGGCAATAACAATTATTCCCGCATTGTTCATTTTTGTTCTCAGTTGCTAAGTACATATTTGTAGTACAAGTACCTACATCTTGTTTACTATCTATAAATGACGTCATTTGTATTCTTTAACAGTATTATGACTACATACGTACTTACTTCCATGTATAAGATTAGAACCTTTTTTAAAATCACCGACAAAGATAGGGTTAAGTAAGGGTAAAATAACCATGCCTTTACCTGTTATACTTGCTTGCCCGACGCCTTGTAAAATATTGAATTACTTTTAATAATTATGCTTTATAAATATTCAAATAATTAACAATTATATTCATCGGCTGACTTTCTGTCGGTTGATTTAAAAGGATGTAACAGAATCGATTCCATTACCTTTTATTCTTAGTACAGAAATAATTAACGATTATACCCATTATGCTATCTAAAATTGGTCCTAACGTATCTGTATAGCAATATAGATTGTGAATATGTAATAAAGAAAGCAATAATCATTTAGTATTTAAATCGTTGTGCCTACCGAGTACAATTATATTAAGATTGATAGCTACAAGATAGTTATGATTTATTGTCCATTTATCGTTGTAGATTTCTTTTCGTTATAGGTATCTCGTTGAGTCGTAACTAAGAAGCCTGCTGACTCTAACATCGAAATGTAGTTAGCCAAAACATCGGGCCATTATTAACGATGTTTTAGTTATTGGAATGTAGTACTTGTATCAATCAGAAAGTATTAGGTACATAATATACACAGCACAAAGACATACTGTTTACTTGTTACTGAACAAACTTATAGTCATAAATATTTATATTTTATCACGATCTTTAAGAGAAGAAATTCCATACATTCCATTTAGCGATCATTTATAGATTCAGTTATGTAACGAGATTGGTTGTCATTATTATGAAAGTTTTCCGTAAGATATAAAGTTACAGTAAAACTGCCAAAACAGCCTCGCGTAGTAATTGACGCACTTAAATCCACCCAACAATTTTTATATCTTGACGCTCCAAAAAGACATCTTAGATCTTTAAGATTCTCTCAAATAAAAATATTATATACGCCACTGTACTGTTTCTTTTCAGTTTTCCGTGTTCTTGCTGTTAATCTTCGTGGCAGAGCTAGCGGTCGGTATTGCGGGCTACGTCAAACACGACGCGTTGGAGTCGTCCATCGAACGCGCGCTCAACGAGAGTCTCGCCCAGTACAAGAACGACCCCGATATACAGAAGAACTACGATATCATCCAGACTGATGTGAGTTGAGAAATATGTGCCTTGTTCTGCTGTAGAACTTAGAACTTTCCAAATTAAGGAAAGCTTACATTAACATTAAATTATTTGTAAGATAATAATGGAAAATAATGGGTCTGTGGATGGTAGGTAAAAAAATAAGACGACCTTCCAGAATAGAAGAGAGTTTATTCATTCTTTGCATATTTGTAAGTTGACTGTTAGAGAATTATTAAGCACTAATTTGGGTAATAAAGATTCACTAACAATCCCCGTGTAGTATTTGGAACAGCAATACATAAATGAATCTATGTTATCACGACCATCCAATGCCCTTATCATATTTATCTATGATAATTAACAAGAGAATTAGAACAGGAAATACCTTACCCAAGGTAGAATCTCTACCAACTACTAACAAACCGACTCGGTCATTAACAAAACAGAAAGACGACTACGAAATACGACACGCTGAAGGTACCTACATGACAAATGTAGAAGGCGACCTTTTATATTCATATCTTAACGTGCAGTCAAACCGCTTACTGCGAATTCGTTCTTGTTATTGTTAGTCGAGGCGACTCGATACGCGTTTAGATATACAACGGCCAAATTGCCCTCGATGCTAACTAATTGTACTAAGTAACGCGTCAGAAATAATGTTGCAGAAACTAGAAAATGTTTATAGAAAAGTGCAAATGTGGTTTTAAAATGTTTGCTAATTGTATGGGTCTTCGTACTCGATTCTAATTTTATGACTAAAACAGTAAATTTCTTAGAAATTTATCTAATTTGTTTTAGAGTTCTCTGACTCAGCCATATGTATTGATATTGAAATAGACTTATTATAGTTATATTGTCAGGAATATATTTACTAGGGCGGTGGCTAACCATGCTTGGATTACCATCCTTAAAGATATTCTACAGAACCTTACTTGTTTATATGGTTCTTTCTATTACAGATTTTTGTTCTGCGAAATTTTTGCCCGAAGACAATAATTTAGGTGATGACAACTTTAATCTTGGCTTTACCATAAATCTAATATCCGTGAATAATAGACAAATTATGATAATTGTAAAAAAAGTAGCCTAAGTTAGGTACTCCTTACTATATCAGCTATTCGCCAGTGAAAGTCCCGTCAAAATCGGGTCAGCGATTTCAGAGATAAGCCGGATTAAACAGACAGACGGACAGACAAAAATTGATAAAAAACTTATTTTGGTATCGTGTATACATCCGTAGGTGGGCATTTCTTCGATTAGAATATATTTTTAGCGG